>PNEQ01113362.1:0-15978 GCA_003012365.1 Medauroidea extradentata
TTCCAACTCGCAAGTAGTCGTGTATTATCGTGTGTCTTCGACCACTTAAGCAATTACTTCGTCAAGCCGGAAGTAGCACATATTCAAGCTCGTCGACTTCATGAAGCTATCCTCTGGACACCGACTATGCAACTGGAGTTGGGAAATCGCTTTCTTAAGAAACAAGACCGTCTTGACGAAGTTCTTGCTTAAGTTGGGATTATGAATCCCGCCCTAAGTAAGAAATGATGTCTCGAAAGCTTTCAATTGTCGTTTTACAACGATCGAAATGTTTCGAGTGCTACTGTGCTGTCGAAATCTGTTTTATGATCGGGAAGTCTAGTCAAATACGATAAATAGGAATACCGGACACTCGGTAGCCACAATGGAAACAACTGCGTTCAGCGCTCCTGTCGGAGAGTGGTGTAAAACTTGGCCTTTGGCCGATTTGTTTACATTGTGTGTCGGCAATTATTTTGTGGAAAATAATTAATTACGCTGATTGAGATGGATCCGCCAAATATTCCGACATACGGCACACGTGGAGGTATTTGCCCTATGTATGGATGCAGTAGTTACAGAGTTCAGAAGAATGCGAAGTCATTTTTTCTTTTCCGAAGTCTGACATGTAAGTTTGTTTGTGGTTTCTCCAATAAATTTTGATGTTGAAAGTAGATTTTCAGGATTAAATGAACGCCAACTACATGCAGTAGCCTACTTCTTAAATTTTAAGGCATAAATCAGTACTAACTGTACATTTTTGGGGTATTATAGCAAGTCCTGTCACTAGCTTTTTGGGCATTGTAACCCACGTTCGAGTGAACTTTTATGACATCTTGCAAATGTCATTTTAGAAACGATATCTAATATTATTTCTATAAAACTATGCACTGACTTGCTACAATGGCTATTTAAGTTTAAAGAATTCTGACAATGGTTGAAAACCTTGGAGACCATCAATAGATCACAAAAAGTATTCCGCGAGCTGAACTGTCAAAAAACTGCACTCGTTCCTGTGATACCAATGTGTGGTAACTGAATTTGTTTTGCTAAGTGATGATATTTTCATTAAGTAATAAAAAAATGTGTACCATATTTGTTTTTAGCTATAAAGAGTGGGTGCACAAAACAAAAAGAGCTGACCTAGATGAAAGTGTCAAACTTAGGGGTCCAGCTTGTCTCAAATATTTGAAAGTGTGTGAAATCCATTTCAAGGATGATGAGTTCCGAAATCCAAGAAATAAATCCCAAGGTTAGGTGTTTTGTTTACAGTTAGTCCTAGGCCCTACATGTATGCCTGTAATGGGTTACTCCTTAATAATAATTATTATTAATAATTTGCCTTCCTATTGGGCAAGCATCCAAACGCCGTTATGACATCCTTTCCAAAGCCTTTCTAAATTGTTTCACACCCCCCAACGACACCCCCTCCTCCCGCAACAAATTCCACTCTCTGACCATTCTAACCAGCATTGACTGTAGTCCCCACCCCATTCTCCACCATACCCGCTGTATCTTTTTACTGTTATGCCTCTACCCCTATATCCACCCTTTTATAGATGTTCAGCTAGTGCACTCCATCATTCATTGTCCCACTATCTTATGCGTACTAACCAGTCTTTCCACCCATCTTGTATCCTTCAGTGTGTTCCATCCCATATCCCTCATCACTGATGGCTAAAATTACTTTTTTAGATTTTTTTAATTTTCTTCTTGCAATTGGGCCTTAGCCCTGTGGCAAGGATTTGCTTAACCTACCTCTTCTCAATTTTTCGACCCCATCAACCTTTTCCTAAACTCTCTCGCTCCCTTCACCTTAACCACATCCCTCGCCAACTCATTACAACCCTTTACCGTTTTCACCATCATAGTGTTTTTTCCTCTCATCGGGTATGTGCATTTTTAATGTGCATATCCTGTTCTTCCCTATGTATATTAATGGACATTCAACTTCCAAACGTTTGCGCTATTGGTACGCTATCATGGATGTAGTCTAGGCTTTAAACTGTTTGATTTTTCAACTCAAATACGTTCCTGCCCTGTGTATCCCATCTGATCACCATAGTTAAAATTCAAGTTTAGGTGTTAGGGACTATGGCTGGATTTGAACCTGGGAGAGCAATCACTGCTACATGTCATACTTTGCATGTTTGTCTATGTCTATATTTTCATCCTACCATACAGCACACAGTATGACGTACACTATGGTGCAGGATAAGTCTATACTGTATACAACTCTAATTTATGAAATAGATTAATAATATCAGTATTGCACAGCCATCTGGTATCAAATTCATCCTAACTCATCGCTTATTTCAAGCCCTTCCCTAATTTTTCAACCGTCATAACAGTTGCCAACTCCTGTGTCAATACATTCCATGCCCCAACCTACTTTAGTTATGTAGACTGTTTATAGTTGAAGAAGTTATAATGAAATGAAAGCGACGGATTAAAATTTGTAAAAACCTATTAAAGACAAACAAATTTTGGCTATGTAAAGTGTAGTTCATGAAAGCCAATCACTGTAGTTGTTGTCTCTTTTTCTTGGGCAAAGTAGTAAATGTTGTTAGCAAGGTTTTGAAAGTGAGATTGTGTATGCCTAATTTATTACAGTGAGCCAAGTTCATCCAGAATGTATTTATAATTTATGTTGTACATTGTGCATTACGTAAAATAGTGTTAAATAAATACATATCATTTGTGAAGGACATTCAAGAGCAGGACAACACACCAGTGGTGGCAGACTGCTGAACTGGGTGCCCACTGCCGTAGACATCTGCCATGCTACGAAAAATGAAGTGAAAGAAGCGACGGAATGTGAAGGGTGGGGAAACTTGAGTACCCAGAGAAAAACAGCTAGCCAATGACAATATGAAGTGTATAAATGTACATATTTTTTAAATTATACCACCCTAAAACTGATTAACCACTTAACCTATAGGGCTTTGTAACATTGATTTCCTGTTATGTACAGCCAATCAGGTTCTGTACTGTTCTCCTCTGCTGTAACTTGTAAAGCTTGTTAAAACATTAGTGTGTTAATATTTTAATGTTAATCCTGTGCAGGTTAAAGAAAGGAGTTTTTCCAAGTCTGCATATTTATAATACAAGCACGAAGGTAAATACCAGGAGGAGTCCAAAAAAAACGACCTCGGTTGGAAAGTCCAAGCCCCTTGAGATGTCAAAACAGAAAAAATTCACCGCCACAAAGTTGTGACAATTCAGGTAAATTTTCTCTGTGACATTACAATTCCCTCTCCCCTTTCTCTCTTGCACCCAACACCCCTTTCCCACATACAATAACTTATTTACCGCACAGGAGTAGATACTATCTAGGTAAAATTCGGGTGACTGTTCCAAAAATATAGTCACCTGCTGTATGTCATTAGGAGTTAATATTCAACATATTTATTGCCTTGTAGTTTTGTTGTTCGATATAAAAAATTATTTTAAAAAAATCGAACATTTATTTTCTTGAAGGGTTTCTTTAGGTTCTTTAGGGTTTTAAACAGTTAAATAATTTATATTTAAAAGCCTAAATTTCTTGTTTGCTAGGGTGTAAATAGTAATTTGACTATTCCACTTATGCAGTGCATATCAATATAGAGTTGAACATTCCTCATCCTCCCTTCCATGTAAATGGTAATTTACAATTGTATTATTTTTGGTGTGATTAGAGTTATAAGTTAGGTTTTAGACATTACTTTTTTAACAACATTATGTCAATGATATATTCACTAACTTATGGTAGGTTTGTTCCTATTCCAGCCAGAGTAGCATCGGTGTCGTAAGCATTTGATTTTTTTTTTGGGGGGGGGGGGGCGTCACTGGTAGAGAAAGTGTACATATAACCTACGTAATAAAGGGGTGTGTATGAGTCCTCCACCGGTAAATTTTATATTTTATGGTGCAAAATGCTGCTATTTAAAGTGTTTCTGCATCAAAATATTTAATATACAACTGAAGGAAATCTTAATCTTAAAAAATCTTAAAAACTACGAAATTTTTTTGGGGGAACATGCCTCCCCTTCCCCTGTTTACGACGCTCCTGAGAATAGTACAGTTTCTAATTTCTGTGAATAACTTTGTGTTTTTAGTGAGTAAGTCACTGTTAAAATAATTTATAAACATTATTGATAGTACAACCATTATGCAAGAGCAACTAATATTAAATTCATCGTACCTAAAGTTAACTTATTATTGAACTAATTTAAGTTCTTTTGTATTGATATTTAATAAATAATGTTAATTGGGGCATAGTAATAGGTAATGTATATTGCATAGTCCTGGAACTAAACATTTCCAGAAAAGTGCGTAATGAAAAAATAGCAGTCATCAGTACAAATTGTTCACTCATATTGTAAAAAATTTATGTATGCTCATTGCTGCACAAAACTAACAAAACTAGCTGTGTTCATCATATTTTTCTCCTGCATGCTGTGAAGAAATGCTGTAGGCCTATTAAAAAGTTTGATACTTAATTAACTGTAAAGAAAATTAACCTTCCAATATAATTAAAATAATATTATAGTTTTGTAATTTTATTATTGAATTTTGCTCATGCGCAGCATTAAAAATATTTTTAATATCCTGCTGGTATAGCAAGTGTGCTCAAGGTTACAACTATGTTAGTTCATTGCTGCAGGTATAATAAAAGCTAGAATGTAAGTCGTTTTACAGTGTGTCAAAACGCAGCTAGGCTAGTTGGTTTATTTAGGTCTCATTATAATGAGTATGGAATGTATTCTTAATTTTTTGCTTGTTTTATGTGCTGTGATAGTGTAGTTAACAAATTAACATTTGTCTTCCGATTTTAAACTTATTACCGTAATAAAAGGATATGGTTGAATGTAGATAAGGACAATAATTGAGTTTTGAGTTTAAAATATTTTTGCTCTGAAATACTTTTCTGTTTTGCCTTGAGATAGTAGGCAAATAAAGCAAAACATCCATTTTGTTGTGCATGTTTGCACGATATCAAAATAATCTCCAACCTCTGTGAAAATTATTTACAAACATTGAGACTAACGCCTACCTCAGGTGGGATCGGGATAGCGAACTACGCTGTTGATGTGAGTGAAGGGCGCCAGCAATACTCCCCAGGAACTGCACTTTGAGACTCTTAGGCCTCAGGGTGTGGTTTGTTCGGTGTGTTCGGTATCCCACCCGACGCGTTGATGTGAGTGATTGAATGGTGAAAGCACGTGAATGGATATAACATATGACACTGACTATACCAGAACTACACACTTACTGGATGTTGGCCCCCAGTACGCCTGATAACTTACGTTGCTTATACTGGCAATATTAGGTGTCTAGAAATTATGTTAACAGTATTTCACTTACAGATGATTTATTACGCTTACGGTACATAGTGCCAAAATAATGTCTGAATTACGCACGCAGCGAGGTATACGTAGTGATGCGTCCCTTGCAGTAACAATAACCCTAAAGCACACGATAGTGCACGTGATAGTGAACTTTGCGTAGTGACTACGACCGGCTGGTATATCGCACGTGGTTGGTGAGTGATCAGTTTGGAGCTGGTGTACGAGGTGAGTCTACGACACCAGAAGGTGCACCTCCTTAAGCAGCGAGGGACTGGCGGCCACTATGATGGACCGTCAGGTTCACTTGGAAGCTGGCGTAGAGAGTTGAGTTGCGGTGAGCACGTGCCTAACTAACGTGTCACAAGGCAGCCATTCCCGTGCACGTTGTAGTGTGGTAGGGCTCTACAAGTGATGTTAGCGGTACAGTGCGAAAACTGTGGCGAGCTATGCTAGGCCGGTGGTGGGGTGAATGGCACGTAACACGCTGCACACAGAGTGATGCTCTCAATGAGATGAATTGCGTGAGTGCATGATAATGAAATGAATTTACAACGTACTGCTCACATGTATGCTGAACACAATGGCGGTGTAATAACCTGCACGTGGTCGGTCACAAAAACATTAATTACGCCCTTAAAATGTTACACAAATACAAAATACCCTTAGCAACGCGAGTGCAAAAATTATGCTGAATAAAACAATACTAAAACGAACCTCGTATGGTGAAGGATGAGTGCCGATGTCTCCCGATACAAAAGTCCCTAACCACGTGGCGGTGATAATGCTGACGCGGTGTTTAAGTTAAAAAATACCAAAAATTGTCACAATTATTAAGTTAAGCGGATGCGCAATGTAATGATGAATATCTGGTAACGTGTGCTAAGCAAAGGTGAACCGGTATACTAACGAGACTATTGAAAACTAACAATCAGTGAAACAAAAGATGAAGAGCACACGGACAGCGCCTTACCTCTCCAGAAGACTTTGACGAACTGCCACAAGGAAGGCAACTGCTAGGGGCTCCTTGCCTCGCTACGGGGTTTACACACTTCCGGTATCTCGTGCGCGTGAAATATTAATATTAATACCTTAGGAAAATGGCACACACTAAATTACATAATAAATTACGTTACATATTTTGGTGATAGTGAATGATGCATTTATAAATGTCTGCTGAAAACATGAAAGTGAACATTGCGAACATGGTAACCCTTGATGGCCTTCGGCACATACTGTACACTGCTGTTTGATACACAATACACTTCACACTAAATGATTTGGCATGCATATACACTGGGTTTGCGGAATGATTATGGGAGAGTCTGAGAATGCTTTTGAGTGGGTAGAAAAGGACACACTTGCGCCGTTATGGGCTTAACCCATACGCTGGCCCTGCGGCCGGCGTCAAGACTAAATAATTCAGATTGAAATGCAGAAGTACAACTCTGTAAGTGCTTGTGCATTTCTTTCTAAATGTTTTAGTGTCTTGTCTTAATTTTCTCGTTATTTATAAACTTTGGTTTCTGCAGTCCTAGGAAGGGATTATTACTTCATAGAGAATTGGCAAGTTACGTGGCTTTGCGTTACTATACAAGATGTTGCAAAATTCCATGTCAATATTGTAGGGAAACAATCCTCACGTGTAGAGGAACAGGAAATGTTATATGAATATAGGTCCAAAAATGCACAGTTTCTACACTACAGTTCGAAACACCTGATGTATGATTAATAGCATTGGGGTAGGGTCATGTTGCTGTGGGGCATCATCACAGCAGTACATAACATTTTACTATGCCACACACTACGTCACCAACATACAGACAGTAGGAACAACTGTAGCACAGAAATTGTGCTTTTTAGGATCTATGTTCATATAACACTTTTTTTGTTCCTCTACACTTGAGGATTGTTTCCTCAGAATATTGACACAGAATTTTGCAACATCCTGGATAAAAAGATAAGTAGTCAGTGACTGATAATTTATCAGTGTGACATATGTTACCCTGTTTGGAGTTGGATGCTGTGCAAACAGTAGTACAAGTATAATAGTTCTACCGCACTTCTGATTTCAGGACCACTTCCTGACGCGAGGCTTCCAAGACGAAGCAGTACAGCCATTTATATACAAATGCAAGCTGAGGTAAGAAAGTTGAAGTTGGCACATGGAAAAATTTCAAAATTAAAGAAAACAATCCAAAAATTGAAAGAAACAACTGAAATTCCTAGTACTCAAGCAGGTAATGAAGACATTAATTGTTGGGATAGTGTATTCAAAGATAAAGATAGTTTTATTTTTCATCAGCTTAAACTGAAATGTAGGAAATTGAAGGTTCGAAGGTACACAGAATCTGACAAGAGTTTTGCTCTAGCTCTTCATTATTGTTCACCTGTTGCATACAGGTTTCTGAGAAAAACTATATGCCTGCCTACTGTCCGCTCATTACGCCGATGGTTGGGAGGTATAGTGGTTTAACCTTGGTTTTGCAGAAAATGTTTTGAAGTTGTTGCAAATGAAAGGCAGACACTTGCGCACCGAAAACAAATTGGTTTCACTTGTAATGAATGAAATGTCCTTAAAAGAAGCAGTATCATACCATGCTGCTGGTGACATCATCGAAGGGATAGCACCAACCAGGGTTGATATTAGTACAGATACAGGTGCAGAATCAGATATCCACCTTGCAAACCAAGTCTTTGTTGTAATGATTAGGGGTATAAAAACTAATTTCAAGCAGGTAATAGGTTACTTTTTTTCAAATGGGCCTGTTCCAGGACATACTTTAAAAAATATTCTTCTGACTGCCATCAGCAAAGTCAAGGGTGCTGGTTTCATTCCAAAAGTAGTGACTACTGATCAGGGCAGTAATAATGTGCAGTATAGAAATGTATTACGTATCACAGAGGAAAAACCATTCCTTGAAGAAAACGGTGAGAAGATATTTTTCTTCTATGATGCTCCCCATCTATTAAAATCTGTTAGAAACAACTTCAAAAAATATGACATTGTTGCTGGTGAAAAAACATTTAAATGGAAACACATCGAAGAATTGTATCACAAAGACAAGGATATGTATCCTAGATTAGACCCAAAATTAAGGAACATTCTTTTAACATTGCCTCCGTTCAGTTCAATGAGGGTCTGTCTAGCTACCCAAGTCTTCAGTCACTCAGTCAGTAGGGGTATTTTGACGCATGTAGCGCTCAACAGTACGGCTCCCGAAGCTGCTCATACCGGGGAATTTTTGGAACAGATGGACAATTTATTTGATTGTTTCAATTCATCATCACTCAATTCAAGCAACATCTTTCGTAAACCTTTGCAAGATAATTCAATACACTGGGAATTTTTAGTGAAGGCAAAACATTTGCTAGAAACAATACATTTTACAGGTAGTAGCAAAGAAAAATTACGGTGTTTAAGTGGATGGAGAACAAATATCTGTTCTTTGAAGTTGTTGTGGAATGAACTATCCACAAAATTTCATTTCAAGTTTTTGTTGACAAGAAGGTTGACACAAGATTGCTTGGAGAGTTTTTTTTCTGTTATGAGGTCAAAAGGAGGTTACAACGTGACCCCAGACGCCAGCAAATTTAGAGCAACTCTAAGGGCAGCCATGGTTCAGCAGTTACTTACATCTTCTCCTGACAGCAATGTTGAAATGGACATGGAAACATTTTTGTTACAAAGGAAAGAGATAAATGCTGCTAAATTTAAGTTTGATGTTGAACCACATGTGACGCTGAAGGATTGCCCAGCTGATATACCATTCTGTGAGGAAGTATAACTAAATGCTGTCACATACCTTGCTGGCTGGGCCTGCAGCCATCTTCAAAACGAAGACTGTAAAATAAAATTTACAAAGGAGATAGACGAAATTCACATAAACATGAAAGAGTACCAAGGATGTTCCTTGTTATACCCCAGTGATGAAGCAAAAGAAGTGACAAGAATTGTACATCATTGTACTAAAGTATGTTGAAAAAAATTATAATGCAAAGTAATGTTGGTGTACGATCATCTCTTAGAAAAGAAATCATGTGTAGGTTGCCATCTGTGTCAGTGTGTTCAGTGTGCAAAACCATGTTTGTGTCAAAACTTGTTAATACTAGTATCAAGTGTTTTGTAAAAGCAATAAATGAAAATCACACAAGTAATGCAAAGAAAAAGCAAAATGTGAAAGCCAAGAAAACGATGCACAAGTGACATTCAAACAACACACATTCTATTCTCCATTCACTCTAAGTTGAGTTTTAGGATAAACAAAGCAAATTATAAACAAACATGTTCATTGGCTGCCGACTGCCGTGCACTGTGATCTTGCATGAGAAATAGATCTTTGTTATCTGTCGTGTACATATAAATTTACTACTTCATCACTTAATAAGAGAGTTTTATTAACCAATATCTAAAATATACAGACGTTGCAAACACAATCTACGACGCTATTTGTTTATTAGTGTAATTATGGTTAGCGGACGACACGTCTGTACAGTTGATTCCAGAGTTGTTTAACGACTGACACACTGGTAAACGTACGAGTTTCTTGGTACACTTGCCAGTATTTAGAGATGAACGATAATCTGAAAATAACAAAAGTTTAGTTCCGTAATAATAACCAGGGTAAAAACAAGTCAGAAATGTCACAATCAGATGTGTTATATTAAAAAAAATTTTTTTTTTGGACATTAACGCGTCAATGTTGTGGCTACTGCGAATGGTTTTTCCGTGTATCCATTTTCCGTTCCAGTTTGTCCGAACCAAAATTCCTTGATCTATTTCGTTCCGTCCTCGCGTCTGTTTATGTTTACATCGCATGCGGGTTAGGTTATGTGACGCTGGACATGAACAGTGAAAATGTCTCGCATGGTTTTCGAAACTTGGATATGTCTTCATTATAAAACAAACTGCAGTGATGTTTATTAGGCAAGAATAAAAATCTCGCATAACATTCTTTACAATAAAAAAAATAACGAATTTTGTGTCGTGAATTATCGACAGAGTGTTTGGTGATTTATAAAACGAAATTTTTCTAAAACGAAGTACAAAATTATCCAGGAGGACTTTAACGTAAGTTCAATCACATTTTGTTGACAACTTTTTACTGCATGTAGTACCAAATTTTCGTTACGGTAGTACCAGAATATTTGAATACGATCGTTAGTCATGGCTTGTTGCACATGATGTCAATATTTTTATCAAGTTTTCTGTAATTTTTGTTTTCGTGTGTCGATAACACGTACGAAACTTTAACGCAGTATTGTTTTAATATATTAGACGTTGTTGTTTCCTATGATACCGACTGTACACAGTTTTTTCGGTTGGAAATAGTACGTCTGCGCGCTGCACAAATTGAGCCAATTAGAATCTAGCAAAGTGGAATGATATTACGTTATTTGTTTACTTCAGTACTCAACTTAGAGTGAACGGAGTATAGTAAAAAGCAAGAAGAGAAGTATACAACTGTTGAAAATTCTTAAATGGTTTATTTTATGTCTATAAGGTGGGATTCATGCTCAGCAAGAACTTTGTCGAGATGGTCTTGTTTCTTAATACAACATTTTCCCCAATTACAGTTGCATAGTCAGTGTCTAGAAGATAGTTTCACGAAGTCAGCGAGCATGGATATGTGCTACTACTTCCAGCTTGACAAAGTAAATGCGTAAATGGCCGAAGACACATGAACATACACGACTGACGCCAACCACCCTAGCCCGTTTGTCCCTACAGCGCCACCATCACCTTCAACAGTGCCCCGCGCACCCTACGTCAGCTGTGCACCCGACGACGTGTGCATGGATCATCAGCCAGGTAGGAACGGGAACACAACATCCGCATATCGGATCACGCCCACCCACGTGGCAAAATTTACCAAGAGGTACGGTAACTCATTAACGACACAACAAATGAACAAACTAATTATCACAAAAATTACAAGACATTCGTAGTATCACCGGTCATTGGTCGTTTAGTCGAACTCTCTCTCCTCACGGAGAAATTAGCCACGTAAGTGACACGTAGATTTTAGTCTGTAACTTGGCAGTGTAGCACACCAGCGTAATGATAAACATTCCCAACATTTCAGTTTTAATGACCCAACAGGGAATGGAAGTGGGGACGGTCAACGGGAAGGGACTTAAGAGATCTCCCGTAGTAACGTGGTTATTTTCAGCATACTCGCCCCAAAAAGACGTATAAGGCAGTACTTTAATTTTTGTTGTCAGGTTTTTATGTTTTGAGAAGAGTTTGTGAAAAGGTTTTCTAGTGTGTGTTCTGTCGGCACGTCAAAAACAATTAAGTACCGACAAACGCAAGTGCTGTGTAATTGTTTCATTAATATCTTTGCTACCAGCTTTATCACCCACGAGTGTCTAAAATATTCATCTATTCTCTGTGTTTCATCATAGTAAATTTTTATTAATTATTTCCATCAGTGTTGTGTATGTACTTTCATCTAAAACAATCTCAAGCTATTTTTAACTTTTTATTTGGCCAGTGGCTCGCACGAGGGAGATCGCCACGTGCTCGCCATCTTGCAACTCAGTCTCGGTATTGAGCTCGGCCGGGGCGCAAGCGTGTCGCGTGCTCTGGGGTCTTCAAGGTTGTCTTACTGATTTTTAGCTGCAATAGACTCAATTAATACCGGAACCGTTTGCTATTCACCTCAGAGCCGTGCAGCCCTAGATCCCAACGTAAATTTAACAAGTAACGTAATATTTTCCATTTTAATAATTTGTGTGTAGTGAATAAGGTAAAGTTAACCTAGTCAAGTGTATCCTGTGTGTGTCCGCCAGGAAACCTCAATGTGTACGGGGCAATCTGCGGCGCACGTGTGCAACTTAAATCGTGTTACGTAAGTAAATAAGAAATTGAACATTGGTCTCGACCACATTCTTGTGAAAGTGTTTACCTCACTAGGCCTTTAAGATGGATCTGTGTTGAGCGTCTAACCTGGCTTTGACAAGGTTAGGATTCCATGCACACACACACCAAGTGAATACCCCTGTGTCTTGACATGTACGTCTACGTTACTGTGCCCCTACGGCTGACGGCCGAACGACCCCCTCTCATGCTCTCCGCCCGGTAAATCCCGGGGAAGCTGGCGCCCATGGCAACACCACTCACCGACAGCGCACGGCAACGCATCACGACTACACACAAGTTGGAAATAACTTTTGTGTTTTCTGTCTTGTTTCACTGGCAGTTCCATCACACATTCGTCTCTTTCTATTTTTCATGATGCTTGGGACATGTTCGCGGCATTACACACCTCAATTAACATTTTGTGTGCAGTTCATGTCAATTTTATATTTGTAACTTACATTAATTGTTTGTGTATGGAGCAATATAAATTCTTGCCAAATTTTATTGTAGGATTTATTTTATGTATATAACATTTGTCAGTGTTCTATTTGTATGTCTTACATTTTGGTGCAATAATTGCCTGTGTATGGAGCAGTATAAAATTGTTACCAACTTCTGGTAGAGTTTATTGTATGTATATGAATATTTTCTGTATTTTTTATGTCAGTGTTCTATTTGTATGTCTTACATTTTGGTCCAATAATTGCCTATGTATGGAGCTGTATAAAATTGTTACCAACTTCTGGATTTGGTTTATTGTATGTATATGAACATTTTTCTGTATTTATTACGTTAATATTATATTTATATATTACTTATTTGTGTAAAAATTATCTGTGTGTGAAAAAGTGTAGAATTCATGCAAATTCTAGTAAGGTGTTACCTTCAATCCAGTAAGGTAACTTTTGAAACACCCATAGCGGGATTTGGTAGCATTGTTACTATAATTATACAGTTTAACTTTGTAGGACATTTTGTCTAATTTTGTTTTTTAGTAATTCTTAATTCATGAGGTATTACTTTTTTTTTAGCTTCATGTGCTAACATCTATAACCCTAACAGCCTTGTGAGCATGGACGTAAAACCTTGGATGCTGTTAATATTGGGAGTCTTAGGTGGAGCTTAAGTATTGTTCTGAGCTGAACCAAGATGCATGGGGGTAATTCGCTCGCCAGTGTTTTTGTTGAAGTCAGGCATCGTTGTTATTTTAGTTACTTTTTTGCTGCCCGGGCAAGTTATAACAGGAGAAGGTGCAGTAGTAGGTTATTTACGAAAGAGGCCGGACATACATGAATTCATATATTATTTTAGTGAGCAAGACAGCATTTAATGCTATCAGACGCCATGTACAGGGGACATTAGTGCAAGGTTTTTAACAGAGAGGTGTTATCATAATTTTCATGTTCAGCTTTTCCCTGTTAAGGCACATGAGTGAAACTTTAATATGTTATCATGTAATTTTGTTTTCTACAGTTTTGATTTTGTTAATTAGTAATTGCTGTATATTGCTTTTATGATATTTTCTTTCTTGTGACTGTTAAGTACTCTGACATAAAACCTTGTGGTCCTGCACTGACAAACAATTTTTATTGGTTTTAACTAGTCATGTGTATTTTAAAGGAATATAGTACACAGCGATTTGTTTATGGCTAACAGATAATTTATTTTAATCAGAAACATCATTTTCGTTTGCATTTCAACTAAGTAATTATTTTATTTTACTTATGTATGGAGTTAAAGTTTAAACTATGGTCAATATTATAGTACATAGAGTAGTATGTTTTGGTTCCTTCTGGTGCAGGATTCGGTGTGTGGCGCCCCCCACCATGTTGTGATGTCACGGCCCCCGGCTGCCATGTTGGATGACCTTGACCTTTAACCTTGACCTTGAGTGTCAAATTACCAAAATTTTCGAAAATTTCAAAAAATTTTAAAAAACTCAAAAATTTTAAATTTTCAAAAAAATTTAAAAAATTCCGAAAAAATATTACCTCCATCTTGATTCCGGACGCCATCTTGTTTCCGGCCGCGATCTTGGTGTTTCTTCCGAAAATTTTTCGATTTCACATTCCATTATAACCCCACACGTATTTAATAAAAAACTTTTTAGTAAATTTTTTCAATAAAAACCTTTTAATAAAACACTTTTTAATAAAAAAAACTATTTAATAAAAAACTTTTTATATAAAAATAATTTAATTAAATCAACTTACCCGGACGAGCTCCATCGACACACTGACTCCCCCCACCACATTTACATGTATATATTAACTAATACCTCCTCCCCCTAACCCGTCCTGTATTTTAATTGGCTGTATAGTCACGTGATGAATTCCCCCCCTACTTTCCTATCTCCCTGATGTTCGTGTTATAACCCGCTCAAACTACTACACCTCCCTCCACACCCCTCTCCAAACTTTACCACCCCTTTCTTATCCTTCATATTAAAATATATTTCCTTTATAATTCTCACTTCACAGCACGTCACCAGTGTCTTCACATAGCAGCTAGATGACCGTAAGTAGTAACAACCATCGATTGCGACTACGTATTGATCATCAATTTTAAAATTATCGGTTTTTTTAACATTGTAACTATAATTTCAAAAACTTTATTTGAATACAATTAATGAATACTACTTAAACATGACTTATTTCTTAGCTATATCCGATTAATTCCCAATAAAATCAATCAATTATTAAAAAAACTTGTTGGTAAACATTTTTATTGTACCTACAAGGACTATATTTCCTACGGAACTTCATCGTCTATACTAACACTCCTACCAAATTAGCTACATTTCCTTCAATTTCCGATAAAATCAATCATCCGTTTTGAAAATAACATATTTATCAGGACAGTTACATCGAAGAAACAGGCGTACAATTTCATATTCATACTACTTATGCTAAACACACCGCTCCTACGCCCTCGCACCTACCATCGAATACCCCCTCACAACTCTACCTTTACTCTCCAACAGTCCTGCCAGAACCTGTCCGAACTGATAAGTACACTCTTCTGCAGTACATATACGCGCGTATGACATTGACTCTGCTTAGCGAGCAGTTTCATATACACGTCATCTCGCAGCCATGCAAATAGCATCGTCCAATCTCGTATCACTGGCCTTCTTCTTTACCAGAACAGCTACTTCAGTTTCATATATTACTGTTTTTATTCTATCTTTACTTTTTACACGAAAAAAGTATTTAAATCGTAATTTTTTTTCTCGTCAAACACCCACGTTAATTAAAAAACCCAGTTTCCTTAATTATAAAAATTTATGTACATTCAATATATAATCAACTACTTGTAAAACAAACACCACATACCTTGGAAACATATTTAGTCTTCACTTTAAAACTATCACAGTCAAGTCCATGTATTGCTTGATTAAGCATCAAAAAACATTAATTTATTGCGCTCATCAACTTCGTGTCGTCACAATGCAAGTTAAGGCTTCGTAACAGAAGCTTCATCCATGCTTCGTTGACCCAGTCTCATACATAGTCAGTTTTGTCAAAGAAGTCCCATGCGCCGACATAGTCACTGTCATGTAGGTAGCTATCACCGGTGAAGATATCGCCAACAGAGGTAAAGCTACTGCAGTGCTAGTCGAAGTTGTTCAACACGAGCTCACATCACATCATAACTTATTCACTGATGTAGATAAAATTCTTCTTCACTGCTACAATTCCCACTAGTTACAGGAAATATCGAACACATACTGTTCTATTTTTTTTCCGAAGTGAGTTGTGGTCATGGGCAAGTTATGTCGCATATAACCTGACTCAATCATCTCTT
>PNEQ01113363.1:0-15979 GCA_003012365.1 Medauroidea extradentata
TACTGTAAAAAAATCAGAAAATTATGCCAATATGGCAATTAAAAAAAAAAAAAAAAGACAAAAGGACCTTGTTATGCATTTGTCAATCTACTAGCATCTGGTCCATAATATCTAATTTCAGTGTAAATCTCATCATTTGAGTATGTCACTCGGTTTTTCTTATTCGTATGTTCCTGTAACTTGCAAATTCTGACTTTGACACCCCGCTAAGGGAAAACTATGAGAGCAAAAAAAAAAATGTTTACAAGTAGAAAATGCAGTCACAAGTAACACGTAATAAGCAAACATTATGTCGCACAAATACAAAATTATGAATTTTTTTACCATGAGAACACTCTTCACCAATTGGTGTTTCAACCACTGATGAACATAACAATGGGAATCAATGTTAAAATTAGACTGTAAGGGGTGGATCCAGAAGAGGGGAAATGGTACACAGTCAGGGAGCAATAATACCCCCTCCCCCAAATTCACATTTAAAATACAACAAAGGCCTTTATACCATTCAAATTACATTTTATTTATGTGACTTCTTACAACTTTTTACACAGTTACTCAGAAATGTACAAAAAATTACAACCAGAAAATAGCTGAACCTGTGTCCGGTTACAAAGTACCCTACAATATCATCCCTTCTCCCTAAAATCCTGACACTGATATAAAGTTGTCCTGTGAATGTTTAAAACTTTAAACATATTGCTATCAGAAATTAAAATAAATAAATACTGATTTTATTTATTATGGTATTTATCCTTAGTCTGAATAATGAACCTTCCAATGGTACAAATAAAAAATAAACACACACATATAAAGATGGGGAAATTGACTCCCTCCAAACCAAAGTCTACATCCACCCCTATTAATTACTTCTGAATACACAAATTTGATAACTCTTTCACACAAAAAGTAGTCTATGTAAGAAACAATATAGATACATTAATAACTTGTTTGTGAAATACTTATTTTAAAATTACTAATTTGATATTAGATACTGTATTTAGAATAAAAAATTAATTTGGAATGAACAATAACATTACTTAACAGATTTATTTAACTCATAACTTTTCAAGTCAAATAATATATTAAACATCCCTACCCAAATACTGGGCACTAGATAGCCATGTGGTCAAACACTTAATGATTATGACTGTCAATGTATACAACAATGTTAAATTCGATTGGCAGAACAAAATTTAAGCATATTTCATTACAAATTATATTTTCATGTTGAATTGACATAATTATAAGTATTTTTTTAATTTTGATCTCAATGCGAGTGTAAAAACTTAACTAAAAATTTGTTTCCTACGAATGCCAGTTTTTCTCAGGAAATGTTCAGAGGAATCAGCTACTAGACAATTGTATTAGTCTTTCGCCCCAATATACAGCTCTGACAATTATTTTACACATCAGAACCACAACAGTCACTAAGAGCTAGGGGGGCTTTGGGGGAGGGGCAGTTCCTAACAGCCCTCACTAGCCACACACAAAAAAAAATCTTATATAAATGTTACAAATATTTAACCAGTATTATGCTTCATTACAAGAAAGTGCTAAAAAGGCAACATTTTGTACCTTGAAATTCAAATGTTCCCAGTGGAGGACCATTAAAGATTTTTTAGAAATAAATACGAATAAACTGTATGAGTAATTTAGAATTTTCACAATTACTAATGTAACCCTATGGCCACACACTCTATGGGTGCTCATAGAAGTCGTTACATAGAATTTTTAGAAATAAATACGAATAAACCGTACGAGAATTTACAATTTCCACAATTACTAATGTAACTCTATGGATGCTAGTAGAAGTTGTTACATAGAATTGTACTGTTATGTTCCAAATACACAAGCCTCACATTCAGAACAATGAAAATTCAAGCAAAAAAATAACCCACAAATATGACAGTTTCTTCATTCAAATAATACTATTTTGTGTGATGAGTGACAAAGTATTTCCCACATTTTCAGTGGTATTAAAACAGATTTTGTTAAAATAAATTTTCCTGTATCATTTTACTAGAGGTCAAATGTGTGAAGAGTTGCCAGAAACGTCCATTATGGTAAAACTGAAAAAGTTGGCAACCCTAGAACATGCCATAGTCTTCAAATACCCAGCCACTTGGCTAGAGGTATGGCATACGTCAGTGATCATAATTGGAGTGTAAAATGGCATAACCAGTCATTTAGGGGAAAAGTAAATGCACTCCAGACCAATTTACAGTAGTTGATAATTTCTCACAGACTGCAAGAACACCTACAAGAAATGTCATTTACAGCTAATCTATATTCAACTATTTGCCAAGTTTCTTGTACAAAGTTAAAGCCTCTACTATGAGCTGTCAAGTACTTGGAAAGTATTGTTTTATCATCAATTGTAATTCAGAGATAAGATACAACAGCATGAAATTTACAAGTTCTGTGAATTGGTTGTGATTCATCAGACTTATCACATGGTTTTAAATGACATGGTTCATTGCCTCATTTAGCAGATTGTCTCTGAAAAAGGCACATACTTCATATTGTTTCTCATGTAAAATCAAATACCCATTCTTCGTCACATGAATGTAATATGTGGTCTTAAGAAACTCTTAGTCCAGAAAAAAAATTCATCAGCATTACAAATTCTAAGGGATTTGTAAATTGGCACAGACATTAATTAGTCATGATGTCTTTTCTAACACACTAGAATTTCAACTAGCTTGGGAGGTGACAGGATAAAGTGAGTGGAAGGAGTTAAAGGAATTAAGGAACATTAATTTTTACACTTCTTTTTACAACTAAATAAAACTTCCAGGTGTAACTTAAGAGAAATCCTCCCCTGGCACACGCACAATGTTGTAGCACGTCACACAAATTCATTTTTATGCAAAAGCACTTAACTTATTCATATTACATTTATCTAAGAAAAGAACACACACTTGAAACTATGTTTAGCCTATATTATTCTAGAAATTCAGCACGCTTGTTAAAAACATAATTTTCTGGCCTCTCAAAATGTCTAAAAACCGGTTTTTAAGACTGCTAAAACTCCAAACATACTACCTGAATCCGTAAAGTGCAAAACGAGATGCATGTATTGGCCTTTACTACTTCATACTATCAAAACATAAAATTTTAGGATCCACAGGAATCAAGACTAGACCTACAACGAAAACCTCGCACGCCAGTTTAGTGCGCTGTAATTGGAGTTGTGCTAATTGTCAGGTGTGGTACTCTGGCTCTTATAGTTCCGCTGTTCCTACGCGGCAAAAGCATAATTTTGAAACCGGTTAACACTCCTCTAAATAACTATGCATTAAATTAAAACACATAAAATATCCTACAAGATGAAATTTGATTATTCATTTCTTTTTTAAAGTTACCTACTAAATATTCAGCGTCTGGAAGCTACAGACAGACACAATTTTTTAGACTAATAACAATATGTAGACTACTTCCTTTCACATTCATGAACAATTACCCACACTTGTCTCCCTCCAGTATCTTATAAAATAAGATAAAGACAAATGCAGCAGACCATCATTTCTATTTAAAGTGTTACTTTTTTTTTTTTTAAACAGACCAGTTTATGAGAAGCATGAAAAAAAAAAAAATATATTGTCTCTAAATACCTTAAGGTTGTTCAAATGGGGAACAATCATAATTTTATATTTGTATGAAATAGTGTTAGTTTTGTAGATATTACTTAAGAGTACATATACCTCTAATGAAAAAAAAATTATCTCAGCCAGTTTTCTCATAATGGCACTTCAAAGTCAAAATTTGCATATTTTTACTTGATACAAAACTTGAAAACCAGTAAATATAATGAAATGGAAAAAATCACATCAAAACTACATGGCACGGACTACGGCTTGAATCATATAAAAACCCAATATAAAATATTTTTGTGTTTAAAATAAATTTCTAAAAGTAACCAAAAATGTTAAAATTTTGAAATTTTTTGTTAAACATAAACATGTTTTGTAATGTGTTTTATGTACTACAAGCCACAGACTATGACACGTAGTTTTGATATGATTTTTTCCATTCCATTATGTTAAGTGGTTTTCAAGTTTTGTATGAAATAAAAAGACACAAATTTTGACTTTGAAGTACCATTACAGGAAAACTAGCTGAGCTAATTTTTTTCGTCAGAAGTATATGTTCTCTCAAGTAATGTGTATAAAACTAACACTGTTTCATACAAATATAAAATTGTAATTTTTCTTCACTTGAACAACCGTAAGAGGTATTCTACTGTAATAAGTGACATTTTAATGACAATTATGTAGTTTAGAACACATAAACAATAAAATTAATAAAAAGAGTAATATGCAAGACTGTATTTTTTCTAACTATAATTTAAATGAGTGTTATTTGGAAAGGAATACACTGATGCAAGTGAAGAATGATTCATGTAAATTGAAAACATAATGCAAAATTTAATACTAGTGATATAATGGGTTACTAATTTGTAACAGATGTTGCACACTTTGAATAATTTTCTTATATGTGAAGGAACTGGTATCTATGTACAATATTGAAAAATTTGTAGAACAGTACTTACTTTATGTTAAAATTAACACACACATTTAGTTTAAAATGAAATAAAATACTAGACACCTTTAAATATAGCCCTTCTAATATGTTCATGGCATTGAACAAAATTCTGACGGTAAATATTTGACAACACAAGATGGAAAACTTCCAAAAAAAAATTTATGTGCCTCCAATTAATGCTACACTGAAGTTACGTATTGGAGTGTGTAAGTTCTACGAGGTGATAGCTTATAAAAAAATAAGCAGAATTATGTGTGTTAAGAATTCTACACTGAAAATAGATAATTTGAAAATTATGTTTCCTTTCATTACATAAAGTAAAACAAAATAATGCTTGATCTTTTATTGTTTACAGACACTATTGAGATTTCCGTTTCTTATCAAGTAGTTATTTTATTTTATTTTTTTTTTAAAGACATTTAATTTTGAAAGCTACATTGAAACTCTTGTGATTTTAACATTTGGTAATAAGTACAGACAAAGTGATGACCAAATGAGAGAATCATATGCATACCACACCATATTTGTGCTGGTATCACAAGCTAGAAGCAGAGGTCCAGGGGCCCTCTCTTGGGAAAATTTTGATTTTATAGTTTTTAAACCTAATATTTTAATATACAGTTGACAAAAACTGTTACATTTTTTAACATGTAACATATAATATGTAGCCTGAATTTTTCATTAAGGGAGGTCATGACCCCTATGATCACCCTGTCCCTTTTCTGAATCCACGCCAGACAGCTGTTTCACAAATGAGAATGAGCTCGTAGCTCTGGGTGCAATGAAACGGCCGTTAACACAGTCGACAGCCTTGCTTCCTAGCAGCCTTCCCTCGCTGCTCGCTGTACTGTGAAGGAGAAAGTCAGTGCCAACGACTCTGTACAGTCGAGGAAAACAATAGCAGGACAACGGCATTACACAGACTATCAGGAGCACCAGCTTGGTACAGGCAATTAGTCTAGGGGGATGGGAAGTATACTATCAAGTCCTAATGAAAACTTACGTAGTTAAATGTAAAGAAACAGAAAGCCCTAAAGGTCTGCATATAGAACTCGCAGCCATGAAGTTAATGGAAAATAAATATTTAAATTGTTAAGGATAATAAAGTTAAAATTACTTCTCGATAGTTAAATTTTAAATGTAAGTTATCTGGTTTAAACAAAACAGTATTCTACATAAATTTTTTATCAAATTCTGCAGCAAGATTTTATCCAAAAATGTTCTATTCCTTTTTTTGCTTCAGCCAACATTTGAGTATGTTAGGTCAATCACTTTTTCATGTTCTGTACCTTCCTTTTAGCTTAGTATTGTTTCATTCTTTCTGATCATGCATTCCTTTCTTCTTCACTATAACAGATTCAGTGTGTTTGTGCTATAGTGTCTTACATATTTTTAAATATAAATTATTTTTACACACCCTGGGGGAAAAATGCCTGTTCAGAGTGTCATTCACAGTTATAATTCCCAACAGTTTTAATTTGTAATCAAAATGCATCAGAAATCCCAGATTTAATGTCTTCCACTTGCTGTTTGTTCATTTTCGCAACTTGCAATAAATAAAATTTAAGGAACCAAACTTTTTGCCAGACTATATACCCATTATTTATCTAAGCTCACATTGTTTTGCTTTTACCAACTTAAATTTACTAAAAGAGAAACAACATTCCTAAAATTATGAAAACATTGCATTTCTTAAACTAGCTTTTTTATAATACTTAATCCATATGTGTATGGTTCCTTTAAATTATATTGGTAGTTTCTTGAATAATGAAATCACTTTTACTTGTAATCTGTTTCCCCATTACAAAATACTGAACACGGTTGCAACAATGTCAGAATATTTGAAAAGTACTTTCTTTACAGTGACACGCCAAGAATGACGATATACCCACTGACACAGAAACGAGAGAAAACTGTTAAACTTAAGGAGCCCCCAATTAAACACTCTTAGTCAACAGACCCAGTACAGACACATAGGGAGTTTTTTGAATAAATAACACATTCAAAATTAGTGACTATGCCAATATTACTTTGTGATCTCAGCAAAGCTTTCGATTGTGTTAATCACTAAACATTACAACATAAATTAAGGAATTATTGAATAAATAAATCAGCTTTAAAGCTCATTAAGTCGTATTTAGAATGACGTAAACAGTAGTGTGTTCAAAAGGCTTAAGATCTAAAATGCTTAAAGTTAAGAATGGTGGCCCACAAGAACGAATTCTGGGACCCTTAATTTTTGTTTTAATGATAAAATGACTTGCTCAAGTCAGTAGATGCTTTTACTATAATGTATGTGACAATACCACTTTTATCAGTTCAAGTCATCTCTTAGCAAAATTTCTAAAACCACTGTATCTGAAGCTGATAAGTTGCTTAAAGCCAATGGTTTCCTTCTCAACGAAAGTAAAAGTCAAAACATGCTGTGTAGTTTAAGAGACATGCCTGAATGTGATAATACAAATAATAAATTCTGAGGTATTATTATAGACAATTAATTAAGCTGGCTGCCTCATATAAATTATATTACTGTTAGATTATTCAGAGTTTTGTATCAGTTAAGGAATCTAAAAAATCATGACCCAGGTTACTATGTTAGATTGGCCTATTTTACTTTCTTTCATAGCATAATCTAATATGGTATATTGCAGTGGGGAAACTGTAAACATATAAATGATATAGGTTACACTACAAAAAAAAATTATTAGGATATTAACCAATTTAGACAAATTAGCACATTGCAAATCACTTTTTATCAAACTAAAAGTTATAACTGTAATTTAAACCAGTTTTCCCAGACACTCAGAACAGCTCATAGCAACCTAGTGAGACAGCATCCTTTATCTTGAATATGTTACACTTATATTCAAATCTCCACACCATTCTTTTCTGTCAAATAACCCCACATTTGAGCCATTTCCACCATTCTGCTACTTGTTGAACTTTTTGAACAGTTTTAATCAAATAACTTTTAGACTTTAAAGATTTCAAAGATAGAGCTTGTAATCGGTTGACTAAATTGTTCATACAATTTAAATTAGGTAACGTTTAGCTTTGCAATCTATTTCATTACAATACTGCATTTGCTTTCAATTAGTTTTGCTGCTTAGCCTTTATTAATACCACCAGCTTAAAAAGAGACGGTATTGATATTGCCTACTGAATTTATAATGAATGTTCAAAGACAGCAGAACAGCAGAGATCTGAAACTGGTATAATGTATGCTCAGAGGTTACTGTAATATTACATACAGACTCAAGACTATTTTCTACTGTTACTGTATTGTATCCGACAAGTCAGCTAAATGCTTCGACTTAGTGACTGATGACGCTAACTTGAAATGGATACAGCTTGTAGAATTCGAAGTATGCTCGAGTGAGTGAGAGATATTGGTCAGCGCTTAAAATCGAGGTCTTTAGCGCTGGTGAAAGGTGACATGTGATCATGGAGAAGCGCCAGAATGAATGGGCAGGGGAAACGAGAGATCCCAGAGAAAACCCGCCGACCAGCGGCATCGTCCGGCATGATTCCCACGTGCACAAATCCGGGGACCTACCCTGCCAGGAATCGAACCCGGATCGCCTTGGTGGAACGCAAGAGGTCTAATCTCTCTCCCACAGCGGCCCCCAAAGTATGCTCGAATTTCGGCTTTAGTTGTGTGGGAAAAGTAATTAAATTTAGCGAAGAATATTATTTCTCTGAAGGTTGTTATATGACCAACTTAAAATAATAATTCTGTATGATTGTCACACTAATAATCATCCAACTATAGTTTTCTGATCACTGGCATTATTTCAGAAATTAAATCCAGTATTTAACTTCATGAAACAATATGGCCATTAGCTTGCTGAATGAATGCGTGAATGAAAATGGGACTGAAAATGCTAGAAATCAAATGATTCAGCGCAGTACACCAGGAAAAAAATTTGCCAGTCCAACTACAAAGCAAGTGCACAATTTTTAACAGACTATATACTCCGTTTCACATAGCTAAAGTCAATTTTGACAGTTCTGGGAACAATTACTATATATGTGCCATGCAAGTAAACAGTTTTTGGTTCAAAAGTGAACTTGACTTGTTAATTTCATTGTATGTGAAGTAAATTTTTGTTTTGGATTGTGACAGGCATTACATCATGTAAATGGTACATGGCTTTAAAACTGTGGACATTTATTGAACACAGATGAAATGGAGTATAGCAGATTCCTACATTGTGAAATGACAGATTTTGAGCAATGTTCAAAGACAAAGTCTTGAGGTAGTAGCGAACAGCACACGTGGTTAATATAGAGCAACTTATTCTGGAAGAGCAGGTGATACAGAATAATAAATTGTAACATTCATAGCGAATAGGCCCAGAGGACTGCTCGCCTTTACAAGGATTCTCCTTGCATAGTTTCAGCCACAATTCTGAATGCGGGATGGGGAGTCAGCCCATTGCCAACCCGCAACCTGAAAGACAAGAAATATATGAGGAATGACATGAAATGAGACTATACAGATGGAACAGCGACAGAATGCAAGGGCAGGGGAAATGGGAGAACGCTGAGAAAACAAGCCGGCCAACTGCAACTTCCGCTACGTTTTCAACATGCGAAAAATCTGGGACCTACCCCACCAGGGATCGAAACTGGACTGCCTTCGTTGGAGACATGCGGTCTGACCACTCAGCTGCTGCGGTCCCTCTCGGTGAAACAGAATACTCTGAAAAAATAGGCCAGCCAACTGCAATAACTGGTCGCTACGTTTACAGCATATGAGACTCGGGTATGTCCGTACTGGATATTGAACCCAGAACATAATGGTGGGAGGACAGTTGTTTGATCACGTCACTGTGCACTCTATATCGATGAATACAGTTAAGTTAGCATAAATCAAGTTAGATGTTTTTTAGTTAATGTTCTGGAGTAGATCAAGGACTTATGGTGGTTTGTAGCCTACTACAGATGACAATTGCAAACATTAACCACTGAAGGGATAGTTAACTGAAACCAGTCAGAAGCCTGGCTGACTTGTGAGTGAGGTGGCACAGAGATGAAATATTCTCCTCATATTTGAGAGGATGTGGGTTTTAATTTCCCCTCCAAACATCCTGACTTTAGTTTCCCAAAATCTCTCCAAGTGAATATTAGGCAAGTTCTTCAATGCACACTATAGCTGATTCTCTCTTCTTTTCTCCATGTAGACTTAATGGAGCTGCCTACGTATATTTTTCATACATAAGAGACTCACATGAAAATGAGTGATAAGGACTACACTGATGCGTGCCTAGTACAGCAACATTCCTATGAGCACAGTGCTAAACTGGCGTATAGTTAGAGATGATGGTATATAGCGAAAAAGATTTGTGCCAACATACCCTTGAAAACACTGTAGTTCCTTGTGACGTATGATTGGGTATACGCCTGACACAACGTAGCTGTCTGTAGACCAATAATATGCATCACATATTACAATAGCGGGATTCTTGTTGGCTTAGTTAAATAGGGCAACAGCTCTATGTACCGGAAAGAGCCAGTAATCTTCTGTTAAGCTGAACATGCATTGAAACCCAGCAAACAGTCACGTTTTCCTGCGATAAACCATTATCTCTAACAATAGGTCTAATGGATAACATAGTTGTATCTAGTTCTTTCATTTTAAGGGCTTGTGCCCGAGTTTCTCGGCTTTCGAGATAATTATTTTTTTAAATCCGTACGAGAGTCAATATCGTAAAATTACTTTGTAACTTTTTTTGCAAATTGATTTTACTATGCAATGTAATTTTTCGAGACAATCTGTATGATGAGTATAGCTAATTTATCAATTAAAAGGAAATTTCGTTAATTAACTAATTAGCAACTATTTTGCAGTCTTCTGACTCGACAAAATTAGAGTACGCAGTTTAAATCAGTCATAACAAAGTTACGAAGCGAATTTACGATATCGGCTCCCATTTATGTTTCAAGAAATAATTGTCGTTAAATGCGAAGAAACTTGGATCCATGCCCATAAGGTACAATGGTCTATGAGACAATTTTAATGAATTTGGAGAGCATCAATCTGTCACAGTCTGAAAAAGGATTTAGTTTCGAAGGTTAACAAACTTGAAACAAGTTTAATAGATAGTTTAAAGATGCACTTATTAAAACAAAATTGTGCCATGCTGTTTGAGCACCTGGTAGCATACCACTTTAACACTGTTACTTATAAAGTTGTTTCATTATTCCATCCATAAGTTTTTAATACTCTAACTTACTTACCACCCATTGTCAATTCCTTTGGCATCTCTGTGCGTCGTATTATGTATTTCAAGCAACGACAAAACTCTCTTCTGATGAGCTAATAGCAGATAAACATAACCTAAGTTACCAGATTACAGTCACACCGTAACATGATAAAAAGTAAAAACTCACCTCAGCATACCAAATACTGCCAAGTTAGAGAAAGGAAAACACTGTTCTTACGTAGCATCGGCACTATCATGATTTATGAAATAAACCCTGAATTTAAAGGAGCTACCTGCCTTGTGGCTGCTCTACACATGTGACGCACAAAAGTGAATAAGCAATAAGGACGACACTGACATGTGCAACCAGTGCCCCACTGCTGTTACGTGCAAAATGTTGAACTTCCATTGTGCTGCTTTTCAGAAACACATTCACAACATCCACTGACAATGACTTACTGTTCTACACTGCTTGACACCAATGGATTGATTTTGAAACACATTAGCTGCTTATAATTGACACTCTTCTGAAATTAAATTTACAAATGGCTGCAGGCACAAATGAAAGTAGAGAAGCAAACTTGTAAACCAGAAGAATTTGTCTTATACGGCAGTCCAACTTCCAAAAACAAGTTCTTCCAATTTGCAAACAATATTAAAGCAATCCACTGCCTTGCAAAATTCTCAAGTGTGCTGCTAGAAGAGGCTTAAACATCTGCTCCCGCTTGCTTATTTACTTTAGGTTATGTACATTAAGAGGGCGTGGTACATAATTCAACGCTAAACACATTAATCTATATCTGTAGGTTTCTTGAAGCCAATTTACAAAAGTTAAACAATTGCAATCCTGGACAATAGTTTTAGCCAACGTTTTAAACAAAATTGTTTCCAGTGTTACGAACTTCTGAGGCATAGTCTCTGACGCCGGAACCTCGTGCATTTAACTGCGACGCAAGAGATCATGCGTAACGAATGAGTTATTCTGGATAAATATTTACTCATAATGTTGGCAAATACCACTATCTAGGATTGTCATTGAGTATTTTATCCACATTGGCTTGGAAAATAGCTTAGAAATCAATTGATGTTTTCAGCGTTTATTTATCTACCACGCGCTCTTAAGTCAATGATTGATTTTCTGGTGCATGGCCACCGGATCCACCAAAGATTCTGGTCAGTGAATTTTATGTGGCACCAATGGATATAGCAATTGAATCAGTCTCAACAAAAACTAAGTTTCTGAATGTCCGGTGTACACTTGTTGATAGATTAGTGAGTTTTCGAAAATGGGGCAGTGACCATTGTCAGTTTAGTGTTGAATAACATGCAGCAACATTTATTGTGGGGTCCTTGGGTGTTCCATACTAACCTATGCACTACCGGTAACTTATATTCTGGGATAGAATTATGCCAAAAAGGCAGTTTTTTTTGCCATGTTGGAATGTTCGCACAGTGTTTATAATAATTGTAATTATTTTTAGATATCTAACAACACTATTCTTAGATATTTTTCATAACATACACAAGCGAATTGGGATGCATTAACATTTTTACAAACAAATATTACAGTATTTCTAACACACTACCACACTACTGCCACAAGCTAAGACCCTATTGTTAAGTTGTGCATAATGTTCATAAACTTCATGTAGGCCTCAAACTCTGAACCAGGGACAGACACGTCAAAGTGTAACTGCTGGAAATCCCATCAAGATCCTTAACACTGACATAAAACCTCTAAAAGACAACGGGCTATGTCTCACAATAGAATTTTAGTTTTTTGACAGTTGTGTTGGCTGTCCCTTTCCATGTAAACAGTAGTGTTTTACTTAGACACATATTTATGTACTCAACTGTCTTAACTGCGTGGTGTGTCAAAAAGGAAGATATTTTACATCGAAAAAGCTGACAGCCTTCAGAACTGACGAAATATAGAATTCTTAAGACAGACAATAGGAGGACTGTCCAATACGTACATCGCAAGTTGGCCCTGTGTTTATGTGGCATGCATGCTAGAAACAAGGAAATTGAAACCAATTAAAGTACTGGTAACTTGGCATCTTCGCTTATCACAAAGAGCATTTTTTAGTGTCTATTTTTTGTTTGTATTTCATGTTACTTCGTGGGCCAATAAAATATTAGCTATAGGCCACAGGCAATAAAGCTTCCTGTACGGTACATAAAATATACTATATTTTATGTTTTTTTGATTTTCCAATTAACTAATAGGCTATCACAATTTACAACCGTTCTTGTTTTTTTTTTTGTCATAAACGTCTGGCAGATAAAAACTTAACTACACTATTCTCACAATAAGACACACTTGCCGCCCTTGGCTTGACTGTAGCTGGAACAGTTATCTAATAATTGACTGTAAAAATTTTCAAGTCTGGGCACTCAGTTGCACTATCTGCCCTGTCACTAACGCTCTCATCTCTACTGTTGCTGTTGTCAGCTGAAAACTCAAACATTAGAAAAATGTCTCTTATGACATGTGTAGTACACATGCTCCTAGTTATGGTTTATGAGCTCTCTGTACCATGCTCACAGACGCAGAGTTTAAAGGGGGAATCAACGATAAAATGACAACAAAACCCTTTAAACAAGTTTATGAAAATTAAGAAGGGGGGGGGGGATTCAACAAGAAAACTCCTTAAAAGGGTGAAATTTCATGTTTATCTATGCTCATGGACAATTTGTTTCCAGTTTATTAAATTCTAAATTGTATTAAATCCTTTTAGTGGCAGTTTTGAGTTACACATGTGAAAACAGCCAACAGATTTTTTAGATATTTGCAGTTATTTATTACAATCATAATAAATCAATACCAATAAAAGAAAAACAGTCAGAAAATATTCTACTGGCAATTACTGTAAAGGTACTGTTAATCTATCGCAATATGTAAACACATTCTTTTTTCTAAAAAATATCCTTGAAAAAATCAAGGCAGATATATCAGTATGTACGATTTTTCACACAGGCAACGAACGCCTATATTTTGGCTGTTGGAACTAAAAGCGTTTTTAAGAGGAAACTTATTAGGTAACAGGGTTTCACTGTAGCCTTACTAATTCTTGAACAATTTTGAAGATAACTCTTACATAAAATTTCTCAAGAAAGACTACAATAGAAAGGGAATGTGTTCAAAATATTTGTCAAATTTATATTTTAAAATCATTCATTCTGGACATAAAATATTAAAAATAAAATTTGACAACATTTCTCAATAGGCAATCTTCCAAAATTGAATGGTGTTATGCACAAACAGACCAAAAGACAATTTTAAGTTAAGCTTATTTTCCTGCTTTGAAACAGTCTTACAAGAGTTATTTTAATCCAAGTATGTATTACTGATAACTAAAAATCTGTTCATCTTAATAATTCCCAATTTACAAAAATGATAACAGTTATGTGTTGTTTAAAAGAGTTACAGTTAAAATTCATCCACTGAGAAGCAGATTCTCCATTTAAATGTTAAGACAATGAACTCGGTAGGCAGATTACTTAACTAGTTTTCTGTTACTAATACTTCACAGTAGGAAAGTTGGGGACATTGCTTATCACCGGGAAAACCACACAGAAATAATAATCTTGCTTAGCAACGTCTATAGCTAGATTCAATAAAACAGAAACAACATGGAAATATTATGAGCCTACAGCGACGAAGCAAATAAGAAAATGAAAGTGACAAGTATGAAATGTTGAGTTCACCTGAATTTGAAACCCTAATTTAATGCCTTGCTTTCAGAAGTGCTGTATGAACATAAAGAATAATGTTCACGTTCAAACTTTTTTCCGGAGTACCTATTCCACGTACATTTAGATTTCCTGCCAGCCTGCTTTCTCATCCCTTTTATTTCCTGTAAAAATTAATTTACGCTACTATTTATTCTGCCTATCCTGGTCGACAACAGACCCTTGGTGATCATTTGTGGCTAAGAGTCAAATGGTCCAATAGGGGATTTGGAGTGTTCAAATTTTAGCAAACCAAGTAAAAAAAATTTTGCACAATAATTTTTTTAAAAATTCTGCCCAGTGAAATGGTTTCAATGCAGTTGTAAAATTTTATTTATGAATATGGAGTATTTATAAGGAGTTAGAAAATAATTACTATAGTATAATCTAACCCACATTTATCAGTCAGAGTCAGGACAGAAACTAAACAAGATGGTAGAATAAATGGATAATATAACTATAGGAATATTAGGCTACTCGTCCTCCCCAAAGTCTTCCTTCTATGGTGTAGGCTAAATATAACATCCTTGCATTTCGAGGCAGCTAACATGAACGCTTATGTGTGTTGCAGGGAGTTAGAAATTTACTTTTATTTTCAAAACATTTAAGTACTGTATGTGTTTTCACATTATAAGTGAGGCTGGGGTGATTATATAAGCAAACTAGATGATAGCCTCGGGCACTAGGAGGCCAGGCGCAGCAGGCCTTTCGACAGGATACCTAAAACTTTACTATGCAATAATATGAAATCAGTAAAATAGTATTTTGTAACTGTCTAGTAACAATTATTTAAAATGATAAACATGACACTATTTGGGATGGGCAGTAAATCAAGAAAAGTACATTCTTGTTCTTATTTGTAGTATACTGCTTTATTATTCATCTTATATACAATGTAACTCTACACACTTCACTCTCCAACTTTCTTACTCTGTTTACAAGAAACAACTCCTGCCAACCTTCCAGATCTCACATCCCTTGACCGTACATAACAAACAACAAACATACAACACTTGTCCCCCCTAAAACACTAATGTCAGGTCGTACACTATAACATAGGATATGCTGAATATAACAAATTAGCACATTGAAGAAAAATTAACTTGGTCACAGTAACCCAACACTACTCTATACAAAGTCCTTATATCCACTGTGTGCCCCTGCTCCTGCCCGCTGAGAGCGTCGCAGCACAGGGGATGAAGCACCCTGCAGCTGTTGCTGTTTTGTGCTTGGTTGTTGTAGCTGCTCTTCAGTGTCCTTGCAATTTGGAAACCCAAGAAAAGGGGCTTGATCTTCTTCCCCGACAGTTTCCTCTGTTGTTGGATGAGGCCGATCACCTCCCGCTTCGGCTTCGACTGCTGGTTGCGGTAGTGGTACTGGCTTGCAACGAGATGTATCCAACTTGCCAGCATCCTTGTTTCGGGCCCGCAGCTGATCCATGTGTCGCATTGCCACCACCCCATTCTCTTGCAAAATCTTGTAGCACACTT
>PNEQ01113364.1:0-15980 GCA_003012365.1 Medauroidea extradentata
CGTGTTTATGAGCCGTTGCCACCTCTGTGTCGCTCAAGGTGGGCGTGTTTATGAGCCGTTGCCACCTCTGTGTCGCTCAAGGTGGGCGTGTTTATGAGCCGTTGCCACCTCTGTGTCGCTCAAGGTGGGCGTGTTTTTAGCCGTTGCCACCTCTGTGTCGCTCAAGGTGGGCGTGTTTATGAGCCGTTGCCACCTCTGTGTCGCTCAAGGTGGGCGTGTTTTTAGCCGTTGCTTTAGGCTGTCCCGTTGTCAAAATGTATGCAACGAATACAATGTTGTTAAACAAAGCCGACGCTGTGGTTGATTTCAGACTGAAATAACAATCTGTGCCACGATTACAAACATTAATTCCTCTTCTGGAACGCCCGCACATCCACAACATATCACTCTACAACGGGTTGCCAACGCTGACTCTTTCTGGGGCTACAGGAGCTTAACTACGCGTTTCCGGCGACATGTTTAGTGACAAAAAAGGTTGCAAATAATACGAGCCTGTGTATATATATATTGTACGGATTCTAGAATTATTTTAAAACACCTAAACTTATTTTCATTAAACGCGGCACAATTGTAACGCTTAGAAAGGTGAACTAACTGTAATTTCATCGTGCAGAAATCCAGCATTCAAAAGATGACAAAACTTCTACTATGTTTTTCTATTTCTTGTGTTTATTATTATTATTTTAATGGTAGTCAATCACTTATACCTGGCTCTGTGTCGTATATAGAGAAACATACGACTGTTAAACCAAACTGTATACAGAATGTACTATATATAAATTAAACGCTTAAACGTCGAGAAATGGTTCCTAGTGAGAATATAATGTGTTTTACCACTAGGTTACCGGTATGTAATAATTTCACATTGCATTCTTAACTTGTCCATCCTGATGGAAAAAAGCTCTCTTGATGCAAGTGGTAGAATTACACGTTTACGAAAAATTCGCACAGTTGTAACTGCGACAAAAATATACAAATATAATTGTATCGTAGGCAAAACACACGACTGTAGTCTAAGGTTTGATTTGTATACGTGTACTGTTATTAGAAACATGTATTCTTTTATAAAATAATTTAAAAACACAAAATGCCTGTCAAGAAAACGTTAAATAAAGTACGGGTGATTCCATTAATTTGTCAATAAATTTTGTTGTGTGCCATTTACCATTGTGTTAGTTGGTTTTCTTTTTCTTTTAGAAACGGGCGATTCTTTCATTTAATAAAACTGTGAATGTTGGCTCATAGTTTCTGTATTACTATTTTTTTTTGTATAATGCAGCATGACAAACTGTTCGAAAAATTCCTTACGATTCTAATGTTTTAGCAGGCTCTTTGATTTTCATTACAGTATACGATATTAATTAGCTATTGTCGTCCAATTGCGGCGCCATAAAACAATAAGCTTTGGTAACTAGAATGTCGTTTAAGAACACTTCGTTCCAACATTAAACGTAAGATTATTTTTTTCAGATGTCTATGTTTAAGTTTTGGCATGAACTAAAGAGCTGTTGTTAAGTTGCTGAAACTTCTTGTTTTAAAAAATAGTTGTATTTGATTGGCTGTATTTGACGACTAAGTAACAACACAGTGACTTTTCACTCACTTTTAAGTTAACTTTACTTAGTCTTCACGCTAATCGTTATCGTGTCTAGTTGCCGTACTGGATACAGATACTACCATTTCTTATATTCGGCATTAATAATAAACATTGTCAAGTAAAGTTATGCCTGCCTTATTAATTTAAGTAACCGGTTTTCACCTCTTTTCACATCCAAGGATATGTGAAATTGTTATGAATGTTTGCAGTATTTAAAAAAATAGCCAAAATTTGTATTAACAAAAAAATTCTACATTAATATCTGCAATTCATATCGACAGGAAATTATTGCTAAACCCTATTACATTTTACGAAAATATAACAACAGTTATTTTTATGAGGCTTATGCGTAATAGAAAGTGAAATTTACAACAATTATGTAACGATTAATTTGGTGAGCAAATTTTTCCTACCTCTTGTGAACATTCAATGTGTATTACAGATATTTATAAACAACACAATACGTAGAACACTAGTGGTGTTTATTCGAAACCTATGCAAAGATCATTAGAACACAGCTCAACGTCACACAATTCATGAAGAGTGGTACCAGGGTTATTTATTAACTCTTTTAGCAGTGGTGTCATCAGTGCAACAGTCATCTCGTGTCACCTCATGACTGGGAGTACATTGTTGGTGTGCTACACTAAGGCATTATACTATGGATGTGCTCGTCCGCCATTTATTGTCGTCGGCTGCTAGCGCGAGTTGATACGCTCGAGCGCACTGAAAACCTGTCACGCTAAACTTGTAATAAATAAAACCAAGTAAGTTCAATATTTTCGAAATTTTTGCATTGTATTCATGAATTATCTTGTCAGTGCTGCTATCCATTTATTTTCTTTGCAGTGGTCATTTTATTACGCCTACGTATAATTGATAACCATATGAAACACATCTCCGTCAGTAATTATGAAATATTTTTCGCAGTATTACATATTTGCTCAGTTAAATAAAAAGAAATAAACCAGTGGAATTAACTACTAAACTTCAACCAACCTTAAACCATGCTGCAAGCTTTGAATTTACATCAAAATAGGCTTTATGAAGTACTGAAAACAAAACAAAAAATTATGGAGTATTCCATTTACATTATAGCATAAATCGCAAAGGTTAAAATATGCAGACAATAATTAGTAACAAAATTGCACGTCGCAGATACAACAACTGAATTTAGTACGTGTAAACTGGCTTTTACGCACATATGTATTTTATGCACTAAATTAGTTTTGCTGATAAAATCTAATTCGACAGCTATATTTTACAAAACAGTAACTTAAACTCATATTACCTCTGCTTAACTAATGTTGAACTATACATTCTACAGCCTCGTTTACAATTTATTTTTTTCTGATGATCCGCAACGCAAGCTACGATATACATTTTTGTTGTATATCATTTTAATTTTGAACAGATGTTGAATGTATATGAAATATCCGTTTACAAATTTTTCTTTATTCTTTCGAGATCCTATGTGTCAATGTTTGTGATTTATTTTACTCTTTTGTGTGGCTGTTGCGTATTTAGTACATGAACTAATGTATACATCAGTAGAGCTGTGCATAAATGACAATGTATGTAATATTTATCATTTGTTCTTTATTGCCTGTGGTTTAGTATCAAACACATTATACAGTGACAGGTTACGCAAAATAATTATAAAAAACTAACCTTGAATAATTTCTGTGCAATTTCACACTAAAATAGTTAAAAAATATATGCTGCCCATTTATTTACGGCGTAAATTAAAGCCTTTGTTATAAAATTTAATAAACACACTTTAGGTTGATTTCGTTTTATTCTAGTAGTTACCAAACAAGTCAAACAACACACTGTAAAACTTACCTGTATGTACAATCGTTTTGGAGCCATGAATTTACTAGTAAGGGTACAATTATTGCATGTTGTCAAACCTATTATAAATAGACATACCAAAATTTTAGTATAACGAGATAATGATATTTAAAAAAGTGTAACACTACGTATGTCCTTTTGCATATTTTTTGCATAACACTTAGCAATTGCTAGTAAACTGTGGACGACTATGTATTCCATGGCCACCACCAACAATAATGTCACATTGTTATACCTACGTAAGTATTTTATACTTTTTATTATGCATATGTTGTTTTATTCAATTAATTTAAAAGTAAATATGTAACCAGAAGAGGTGTGTGTAATTTGAAACATATTCACTCCCTTTCTTGTTCATCTGAAATCTCACGCAGTATGGTATTGATTCTCCCCGATGGGAGGTGCGTGGGCTGGCCACATTATTGCCGCGACTCCAAAGCGAGTAAATGTTGCATTTTCTGTCAGTTATGAACTATGTTTTAATTTTAAGTATCTAGGTAATCGGGAAGTTCGTTAAAAATCTATCGCATTATTATTACCAAGCAGACAAGAGATCGAGCTAATAAGAACGTTGTAAATTTTCGAATTCCGGTTTCCGAGAGAGACACAGCACTGGTACCGCATTATCTAATGTAGTAGATGATATACGAATGGCTAAAGATACGTGACAATTCTAACTCTACTTGATTTCTCTAAAGCTTTAAACTCCATTAATAACGACCTACCAGCATCACGTAACAAATGTAGTAATCACTTGTACACTGATGACCTACAACTTTACTTGTCAGCCCCGTTAAGTAAGGTCGAGGAATTAATGAGCAGTCTCAATAATTACCTTAAGTCTACTGTGTGTTGGTCCGTTAATAATCAATTATGCCTTAATCCTGTAAAAACACAACGTATACTTACTATCAATGAAAGCTGCAAAATATCGTTACCTACAATTATGCTCGCAGGATCGCCGATGCCGCTTGTTGAAGAAGTCACCGATCTCGGCATTTTTATCAGTAATGATCTTACATGGTCAAGACAGGTAGCTAAAACATGCAAGTCTTCATACTCCATCTTAGATATGCTCAACAGAAACAAATTATTCCGTCCACAGTCTGATAAAATAACCCTCGTTCACGCATTAATAATTCCAATCCTTGATTACTGTGACGTGATGTTCGTAGATATTGACGAGAAGTCGGCGACAAAGTTGCAACGTATACAAATTGCTTGCCCTCGTTTTGTTTTTGGTCTAAAGCCTCGTGATTACGTCTCAGAATTCATTGACAAACTTAACTGGCTACATCTTAGCGAGAGGCGCTTACTTCACAGCTAAGCTCTTACGTACAAGACCCTGTTTCCAACAGAATTAAGTCCTAATTACCTAGTATCCCGGCTAAAAATCCTGGGGGAAAATCATAATTTCGGAACACTCTCCAAAGTATCGCATCAGTTGTCCATTCCTGCTCATAAACCACGCTCTTTCTCAAAGTCTTTCACTGTCTCTGTTGCTCGGGCATGGAACTCTCTACCTGTTCAAGTGCGGAATTCGTCAACACTCCCGGCTTTCAAACATGGTGTACTCAAACATATTATGAGTATACAATCATGAATCCGGAAAAAAGACAAGCGCTTTTAAGTCTAGTATTTCCTTGATATTATTGTTATTATAAATTATAGTACTTCCTGACATTGTAACATCATAGGTATACTTATATGATAATTTTAATTACTATGTCATAAGTATGTTTGTATATCACTTATTAATTTAAATTTTACACTTTTCTTAGGTAGTTACACTAGGTTTTTTCCTAAGTTTTAATTTTGTGTAGTCCTGTACAGGTACAAGTTATATTCCATTTCTCCTAGTATATTCCATATTCGCGCCTGTTCTCTATATAACAGCAGACTAATTACAGCTATATTAATCGATATTTTTTTAATGGTTTTTGTACTAACTTACAGAATGTTACATTTGTCAACATAAGTATTAAGTACTTCTCCATAATTTTGTATGACGTATCGCATTACATAATACTATTTCATTTTTTGTACTGTAGCGTCTTATGTGCTATCGTATTCCACACACAAATTATATTTTGTATGCATTGTTATTAATTACTATTTATTTACTTTTTTATGTTATAAGATATTGTGTTCTGTATTTCTGTATTTGTATGAAAATGGTTAAGTGTAAAAAAAAGGTTAAATGCCTTAATATCGTCATTTAAACAAATAATAATAAAGAGGTAAAAAAGGGTAAAATTGTGTTTTCTATTCACAACCGATATATATCGACTTCAATGGACTATTAGATGTCGACATGATTTTTGTGTAAGATTGAGATTGCCAAGTTATCTCAGTCCAAGTTCGGTGAAAGAGTAGCCACTTGGGGAATATCCAAAATCATGATAGCTAAAGTCAAGCGAGAAATGGGCTTGCGAATAAAGGGTTGCCCATCCACTCCTACAAACACTCAAATTAAATCCAAGCATTCTGACAAAAATGTAGTTAGTCAGATGAAAAAGAATACTCGCAAGAAGATGAAAGCAAGCAAGAAACAAAGAGGTTTCCTGCTTCTACTCTTGCCCGGCTTGGCCGCACTAGGTCTGATTGGTGGAGTTAGCGGTATTGCTACAGCAGCGAATACTTCGAAAAACCAAGGCAAGCAGTTGGAAGAACTTCAACGTCACAACAAGAAAATTGAAGCTATTGCACTAGGGTAAATATAACGGGAAAGGGCGTTTGGGATTCGGAAGAAAAGTACCAGAAAGAGAAGAAATCATTCTAAACAAACTACCCAGTTGACCACTAACAAACTAAGATTTTATAAAGTTTGCTAGAAAATAAAAAATACCTTATATCAGTGGTGTGTACACGAGAGACAAATCACCATCAACAAGTTAGATATTAAATGATTAATTTTGTCATAATCTCCATATCCGTCTTCCCAGTATAGTCAGTGATAATTTTTTGCAAGCCATCTACTGGTGTATTTACTTTTCTTATCCAACAATTTCCAGTGAAACAGAGGCAGGAAGCTGCGTGCTTTTCCATCAAGGTATGCTATGCTAACATCTTTAAGGATAAATCCGTGTTGAGACTGGAAGCTCTGGATGCTTTCATTCATGATGACATCCAAGCTTATGTTAGTATGTTCACCATTTTATCTCTTGCACTGTACGTTGCCAGTCATTGATAATGAGCGTGTAGGCCTGTGTACTGGCAGGTATATTCTCTGCTGCTGTCATTTTAATGTAACTATCAATTACACCAGTATTTATACAATAATCTTGTTTACTTACATCAAACACAAGGAGCGGAGCACTGTTCATAAACTCAACTCATCTGGTTAGAGAGTGGTCGTTGCTTTATGTCCGTAGTATGATTTCTGAAAATTTTCAAACATTTGGTATGCCAACATTAAAGAATCATTACTGAAATTCGCATTCAGGTTTATGTATGGAAAACTTTCAGAGTTGAAGTAAACTTTGACATTCTTTATATTGATGTGATAAAACTTTGAGCGATGTGCTTGTAATATTCTGTCTTCCAGTCTGTAATGCTAGAATTATGTAGTGTGGTTTTTCCGTTGCAAATTATGATTTAACGTTTCAATTTACGTTTTGAGACTGTGTAAGGGCAGGACAAGTTTCAAAACTCCACGAGTGGATGCTACATCTATATTCCTTCCTTTCTCGACAAACTTGGATAGTTTTATTCTCTCTTCCATCTTTACTTTGACATGTGGCAACTGTCACTTTATCGACTGTATAGGGAGTGTCTAATCCTCTGGGTTTTCTGAAGTATCCAATGAAGCATTTGTCTGAGTTTTAGCTAAAATTTTGACCAGCACTTGTTTAGAACTCACTATAATATGCTTGTAATCTTCAGCGAATCTCAGTAACGAAGAAAGGTGTACACATATTTCAAATCTACCACCTTGTTACCCATGAACTTTAGAGTTCGATTTGATTCCCCATTCAGCCATTTTGGCTACGGGTAGTTCGCACTAAATTAATCACAGCAAAAGGCTCATTACAACCTTAGAGATAGAATCAGCTCAAATTTGAGGCTTTCTGAAATTGTCTCTCTCGACATGGAACACAAAGACCTAAATAACCTGTTTGATCCAGAAACTCAGGATGAGAGTACCGAGTCCACCTCTGTCGATAGTGTTACAGAAATAGTTCAGGAACAACAATTTACTACAGCTAAGCCTGTTTCTCTTAGCACCAGTAGTCCGCAGGGTAGCATGGATGCAAGTGGTACTGAGATAAGTATTGCTAGCCTGCAGAAAATAATGCAGAATATGTTTCGAGGTTTATCGCAACAAACCCAGCAACTATCAGAGCAAAACCAGAAACTATCAAAGCAAATTGAACAGAGGCTGGTCGATAGGTTAGAAAGAATTAGTAAAAAGATCCAACAGGAGGTAGCTAACCAACTACAGCAACATAGCTGCCCAAACCAATGAGATGCTGAGTGAAATGGAGAGTCGAGTAAATATTGCATAATGTGACATATCCATAGTAAAGAGTGCATGCTCAGAGCAAGCAAAGCAGCTAAACAGCCTGACCGAAAGGGTGAATAGCATACAGGAGAGAGTGAATGGAAGACTGGAAGCTATTGTGGACCATTTAGTTCGTGTGGAAGTCTCTAACTTAGGAGAAACGGTTTAGGGACATCTAGACTCATTTCACCTACATGCATGTAGTTTGATGAGTAACATGGAAAAGGCTTCAAATGTTAACTCAAGTCAGAAACTAGGTTGGGGGCCTAGCTACAAAATTTGAGTTGGAGAAAAGCATTCGCAGAATGCAATTAGCTCTCCATTGCCTAAATCAATGCTATACGAACCTAATCATGATATTACTGAGGCAACTGAGCAAGTCGTTACTCAGCCATCCTTATGTTCCTCACCTGCAAAAACCCATACCACCACTCCGAATGCTACTGTGTTACCTCACCATCCGAGAAGGCTATGGAAAGAACAACAACCCACCTTCCAGGGCAAGTTGGGGGAGAACCCCATAACATTTCTTAAACAATTTGAAGCATATTCAGAACTATTTCACTTGAATGATGCTGGCAGGTTGCGTTGTTTAAACTGGAGTCTCAAATCTACAGCAAACTATTGGTGGTAGGTGGCCAAAGACAGTGTGTCTTTTTTTACCCAGTTTGTGTCTCGCTTCACAGATCAGTTCTGGAACCGATAGATCCAAGGGAATCTTCGAGCCCAGCTTCATGCAGAATGATACATCCCTGGCTGAGGTAATAAGAATCTGGAAACTCACTTGTCTGATTGTTACGATCGGTCGACGCACTTCGATCCTCCCATAGGTGACGAGGAGTTTATTTCGATGATAATGCATCAACTCCCTTACCGATACCAGATGCATTGGGCTGGTCGTCAACACTCAGATCTCACTGTGTCCCGCCGTGATCTGCTCGAATTTTATCAGTTTGACCGAATGCAGCGGCAAGGCAACCGCGATGCTGAGACACCCCCTGCACCTGAGAAAACCCCGCCAATGTACCAAAATCAAGGACAGCGAGACCAGCATCCATTTAACAGACCAGGTCCGCCAGCACATGTGCATAGAGGAATATTCCGGAATCAGAACAAATACAGTAAGAATCAGTACGACAGGAGTTACCCTCGCATACAGTGGAAATCCCGAAGCCGCCAGAGAAATGGAAGATCCTACAGCCACAGAATAACTTCTTCCAGCAGCAGCGAGGCAGAGAGTCAAAAAGGAGGAGAAGAAATGAGGATATGTCAAGGACAGACCACCAAACCCCTAGGTCTCTGCACCAGTCCAATGAAAAATTGAGAACCAAAGTGACTAAAACGTACTGTCAATGTGGACCGCCAAGTTCTCCTAAGAAACATCACCAGGGACCATCGGAAATCACCTGAACACACATCAAATTATCAATTGCAAAACATGTGTAGGGGACAGTACCCTCACCAAGAAGGGAATTTTGCGAATCAAACACAACTGTATCCCAGAGCACAGGATTTTACACAAGCAAGACGAAGAGACGAAGAAGGATCGGTACGGCATAGTCAAGGCCCTATCCAAAATCAGAAGGGTCGATTGATCTACTAGAGGTCAGTTCACTGTCATCTTCGAGCCCTATTACCTACACAAACCCCCTACCAATAAATACATAGAACTGGTGAATATGCAAGAATGGAGGGAAGAGGTCACTAAATTTGTAAAGGAGAGATTGAGGTTAGTAGCAGAGAAGATAAGTAAATATTATAATATTTCCAAGATTATTGAATTGCAGCCGGGACAGATAGTCCTAGTAAGAACAGCTCCTATCAGTCAGTTCTGGGAACAGATAACAAGGAAATTATTTCCACTTTTCAAGGGTCCCTACCAAGTGAGCAAGAGAGTGCACCCAAACTGCTATGAGGTGGCAGATCTAGCAGGTGGTAATACTATGGGAAGGTAAAACTTGACATCTATGAAGTTAGACCACAGTCCGGTGCAGAAATTTTGAGATGGTAGAAGCAATGATTGTTATTCTACGTAAGAAAAGCAGCTCGTGTATGCTACTTCAAGTTGAGAAGGGAAGTTTTTACTTGTTTGTTCAGAGATAGGGTATTTAAGGGACATCACCATGGGGTGGCGAGTAATTATATTTTTACAAAGTATTGGTGCTGTGTGATACGTATATGTACAACTACGGTTACAGCCTGGGAACGGCACTATGTTGTTATTTTGCACTACGCTGTATATATGTGTGTTGAGCCCTGAATATATGCTAATGTGAAAAACCTCTAAATCATATTATTTACTACTTGAAGGTTATAGGAACCAGTTTTATGAGCAAATACTGAAATTTGTGTTCTGATAATATATATATATATATATATATATAGGTTAATAATACATATGTATGCTGGTACATCCTACCTATCTCAATATCTAATTGCATGCACTCTTTTCACTGATCTACAACTCACTGCGATTCAGTTCTTCTTTAAAAAACTCACAATTTTGGACCCTTACTTCGAGATCTGATTGCATTGACAGAGGACTGCAAGAACATACCTGAAAAATTTTAGTCAGAAAGACCCAAGGGGCCTATTTCGGGCAAACAAAGCAACTGCATCCCAGCTGAGAAAGAAAATAATTAGAAACAGAAATCTCAGAATTCTACTAACCTGAAAATCCTCCAGTGACGTTTGGTACCTTTGGCATAAAGTCTATCTCCTTCAAACTTCTTTTTGGTCCTGTTTTTGTACTATTTTCCAGGTTTGTTACTTCTCAATTTTCTTGTTGATGTGTCTATGAGGATATCAGTGTTGTATGTTATTTTTATCAGATTGTGTTATGAGTCAAGCTACATATTATTATTGAAATACTAGGGTCTTCTACCTGTACGTTTATTTTATATTGTTGAGTCTTTTGAAATTGAATTACATATTAAAATTTCCATTACTCGTTGCAAATACATTTTCGAGCAGTGTTTATCCAGTGTGTGTCAGATATTCATTCATTCCTAACGTTTATTAACTTGTGCGGCCTGGTGTCTTCGCATACATATTTTCTTGAAAATGAGATGTAGTCACTAGAGGTAAGATAGCAACTTCTGAAAACCAGATTTACACTCAGCCAAGCCAGTTTGCCAAAAAAGTGACGAAATGTTACATTTCAATTTATTTTTGTGCACACACATAAAAGTCTATGGACGCTACGAATGTTCTGCGAGTATGTTATGTTGTTAAAATGACTTAAGAGATGTTTACGCGCATTCCTTACAGTCCTTATTTCCTGAATAACACATGCAATAAGAGATATATACTCTTTATTGCTGCACACTTTTGAAATATACGGTAATATGAACACACGGAATGGCGGCGTTTGCGACTCAACACATAAAGGATGAAAACTGAAAACTCTAGGTCTTGAGGAACCGATTTATACATTTCTAGTATGAACTTTTACACTGAAACGAGCTGAGACAGTTGTTTTGATCTATATACGTGCGAGCTACGGCAAGTTTACAAACGAGCATGCAAAGGCAAGTATCTTTGTAACAGACACTTAGCATCGCTGCAGCACAGTTCGAGATATCGAATTGCAAGTTCGATACAACCAGTGTTTTATTTGCAGATACTTTAAAAGACTCTACAACACCAGAATGATTTAACAGAAGAAATAAGAATTTAACGATCTACTGGAATGTACTGAACATTTTTAATTTGATGTATAAATGTTTCGCTATTTGCCATGTTGTCATAATATATGTGTTACTGTTCAGTCAACATTGAAGCCCACGTTCAAATTTTTCAGGTAGATTTTAATCCCTTTTCAAATAATTTCAAAGTTTATAAAAATCTAAGGAGGCATTATGTAATGTGTGCTTTATTTTTATAATGTTTTTGTCATTCAAGGGTATTTTATTTTAATTGAAAGCTAAAATACTTTTGTTTGCACATTTGATTTTATTTAGACTGTCTCAATTGCAATATTATTTAATCCTCTTCCACGGAATTATCAATTTTTGCCAGTCCAGAAGTTTTAATTTGTCTGTGTATATATTAACTCAATGATAAGTTTGTTAGGAACATAGCAGAATTCAACACTGACTGGAAGATTTGAAAATGAAGAACTAAAGTATAAATCGTACAGAGCTAATAGTAATTATATGCCTAGTAATCCCATGAGAAGATTTTATTGTTATTACAACTGGCTGGCATTGTGAAATTTAATATATGGTTCATGTATTACAAATCTTCTTACCTCTGTGAAATAAGGTATGGTACAATTAGTACAAAAATTACTTTTATATTATCCTACAGACTTTCTTAAATGTCAAATAAATTGGTTTCCTTTAGGTTTCAAGACCATGCAGTACTTTTTTTGTTTATTTTAGGTTTTATAGTTCTTCAAAATTAATATCTAAACTGTGTATGGTTGACATTTCAGAATAGTTCTTCCTTTACAAAAATTATGTGTATGTACTGCACCCAAGGTATATCATTCAGTAAACCTTTGCCACACTAGTGTGTCTCTTGTAAAAGTAATAAGATGTAAGTTTTTTCGGTGAGTGTTAGTTGGGTGAGTGAGAGATGTTTGGTCAGGGCATAACATCGAGGTCTTCAGCGCTGGTGAAGGGTGACATGAGGTGAGTATGGAGCGGCTCCGGAATGAAGGGGCGGGGGAAACAGGTGATCCTCGAGAAAACCCGCCGACCAACGGCATCGTCAGGCACGATTCCCACATGAGAAAATCCACGAACCGACCCCACCGGAATCGAACCCGGATCGCCTTGGTAGGAAGTGAGAGGTCTGACCCCTCGGCCACCGCGAGCCCTGAGTTTTAGTTGAACAATGTATAAAAAGCACGTACGCATACGACTACACTGTGCGTGTTAGGGTTTATACTAAACTACAAATGTACCAATCATGCAGTATTTAGAGGTGGCGTACGACTTTACTGTGCATGTTTAAAATAACGAAAATTTCACTGATATATATGAGTGAAACTAATTTATTTACATTAATTTGTTAGACAATTTATAGGGCTGAAGCTTTAGGTTTGACAAGCGAAGTAGTAACTAGCTGATACTGATGGTTTTTATTCATCTTCTTGGTCATGGAGTTGGTTCCAATGATACGTCCTCCGTGTTTTGCCAGTTCAAATATAACAACATATAGAATTAAAGATTTGCAAAATGAACCAATTAAAGGTATGTTTTATAAACAAAAGTTTCTTAAAACTAAATATAATAACGATTACTTTGTGGAAAAAGTTTTACGAAAGAAAGAAGGTAAAGTTTTAGTTAAATGGTTAGGTATTGATAGCAGTAATAATTCATAGATAAATATAAATTATATTATATGAAAATTATTTCTGTCTAAATTAAAGAAAATATAATTGAGAGCTACGAACGTCAAACATTTCCACCAATTGATCGAACTAAAAATATTTTTAATGAATACAACAAGAGATTTAATTTTGACATACCAATTGGAGATTCATTTTTACATCCGAATGAAGCTTATGTATATGAAGAATTAAGATTGCAACAAAGGAACAGTAACGTATATTATGCTAAAGGTTAGACTGTTGATTTGTGTGAAAATTTCTTTCCATTGCAATTTTCAAAATTTGAAATTTCTAAGCATGGAGATATTATTAAAATAATTGATACCCCTGGAATAGCTGAAACTGCGAAGCATGCATTACTTGCATAGGTATCAAAATTATCAGATCAAATATTATCTCTTGCAGCAGAAAGTCGTGGTGTAGATACATTTTATTTTTTTAGAGCAGATAATCTTAACAAAATTATGTATCCACTAAAATATTTATTTGGATTTATCAGAGATTGTAATGATATTTATTGGAAAGGTGGATATAAAATTACATTCATACATGATTCTGTTTACAAGCAAACTAAATACAATGATACAAAGAGGACGGTACAATAGATAGTACACCCTACGCAGACAAAATTGTCATTGAGAACATGGAAATATTATGGCCAATCATTGAAAATGAAGCAAATTATGGAGATGTAATTACAGCTAAATTATACAAAAATCCGAAAATTCCCATCAACTTTAAGTATCGGCAATGTATTGAGGAAACTGTACCAACTGGAGCAAATTCGTTTCTGTATGATATAAAATATCAGTTTAATTCAATTCAGTACGATATGACAGATTATGAAATTATTGGATTTTAAATAAACAGAAAACATGACTCAGACCAAAATAAACATGCTTCGATGTTTGATCATTCTTTTGTTAGAAATATTTGTATTAAAAATTGTAGAAATGAAGATTTTCGAAATGAAATTTTTATATAGGCGACAATATGTCTGACAAAATGTATATTGCTTTTAAAGATTTTAGAAATTTAAAATTTAATTGGATACTCCTTGCGAAATTATGAAATGTACAACAATCCAGCTCATTTTCATTCTGATAGATGATATTGATTGCTCAAAAAAAATTATATTGTAAAAGCCAATCAAAGCTACAATTTGTAATATCTAATGTGGTGTTAATTAGCAAAAGATCTTATGTATGACATTAAAAGTGAAGGAATCACTTAAATTGGTCAGTGTGTAATATTTTCTAATCATATTAACCTTTTAACTGTTCAAATTTTTTCAGAGCGTGGCATGCCATCGGCTGAAATTATGTAACAAATAAACACATTATTTTTAAATATTATTAAAATTCATAGGTTGGATTGAATCTAAAATTTTATTTTATGGAAAATTTTCCATTTGTACCACTAAATTTTGAATCGTATTAATCATGGAAATTTGAATAGCAACGAATACTGTTACTCTTATCAAATGAACACCCACGCACTACTTTAATTAATTAATTAATTAACTATGGAATAAAAAAGAACATTCCGGAGTAATTCGACAAACCCCTTTATTTTCAACAGTCTGTTGTTTCAATTTTTTGTTGTGTTCTGCATCACTCCTCAGAAAAAACTACCAATATTTTTATTTATTATTGTATTTAAGGGTTCTTGAAAAAGGACCCTAATATATTAAATTTTTTTCTGGTCGGGTTGTAGTGCAGTGAAAATTTGAATCGGAGCGATTCGCTCCTCTTAATAAAATAATTAATCGTGAAAATTGAGGTGGTAGCACCAATTAATTAATAATGAAATCGAATTATATATTTTCAATTAGGTAATAACCCCACGGAAGTGTTTCAATACCATTTTAAAGGTTATATATTTCATCATCTTCAGCACTTACGACGTTCGTTTGTTTTATTTCTTTATATATATATTTATTACCTGTTTCTGCGGGTGTTTAGTCGTCTATTGTTGCTGTGTGCAAGTTCTGGACGCTATGTTACTAGATAATGAAATAGTTGCAAGTCTTTTTGTCCGGGTAGCACGTCGTTGCTGTCCTCTCGGGGCGGACCGATACTTATGTCGATTTGTCGGTATGGCTCTTAAGCAATACGGTCGCGCGCACGGTGCCCCGGCAACTAATTGCAATATTAAATGCCGCGCAATCACTGTCTCTCTCCACTTACTACCCAGAGGTGTCTCGGCCCGACGTACTTTGTGACTCGGTGAACACTTAATGGCGTCCCGACGCCCAAAACAACGACAACGATGGCGCCTCGGCCCACAATACTGAGCGTCTCGACGCCTAGCTTGGACGCCTGACGGTGGCACTCTGCCCTACCGTCGCCGCGATTCGCCGACGACCTCCTCGCTTGACAACGTCCGTCCCGGACCGACGCCGGCTCGCTTCTCTCCCTGATTTTCGCCAAAAAAAACCCCGTCACTTGGCCAGCAAGCTCCGGTTCCTTTTGGGCCAATCAGTAGTCAGCTTACACCCGATGGCCCCGCCTCTCGAGGACAACAATTCCGGCCAGAACAGTATTTATTAAATCATTGCTTAATTTCTTGTCACTATTTACATTCATTTACATAAAATGGTTCATTTACTTGTTCACATTATTGATCTCTTAATTACTACATATCTATTACACTGTAACAACTAGCAAAGCCATTGGCTGGAC
>PNEQ01113365.1:0-19513 GCA_003012365.1 Medauroidea extradentata
GAAGCGAGCCGGCGTCGGTCCGGGACGGACGTTGTGAAGCCGAGGGGGTCGTCGGCGAGTCGCGGCGACGGTAGGGCAGAGTGCCACCGTCAGGCGTCGAAGCTAGGCTTCGGGACGCGGGGAGAAGCGAGCCGGCGTCGGTCCGGGACGGACGTGGTCAAGCGAGGAGGTCGTCGGCGAATCGCGGCGACGGTAGGGCAGAGTGCCACCGTCAGGCGTCGAAGCTAGGTGTCGATACGCTCAGTATTGTGGGCCGAGGTGCCATCATTGTCGTTGTTTTGGGCGTCGGGACGCCATCAAGTGTTCACCGAGTCACTAAGTACATCGGGCCGAGACACCTCTGGGTAGTAAGTGGAGAGAGGCAGTGATTGCGCGGCATTTAATATTCCAATTAGTTGCCGGGGCTCCGTGCGCGCGACCGTATTGCTTAAGAGCCATACCGACGAATCGACATAAGTATCGGTTCGCCCCGAGAGGACAGCAACGACGTGCTACCCGGACAAAAAGACTTGCAACTCTTTCATTATCTAGTAACATAGTATCCAGAACTTGCACACAGCAACAATAGACGACTAAACACCTACAGAAACACTTAAATAAATAAACATATTTAAAAAAAAACAAAAACAAGCCGAACGTCGTAAATACAAATACTCTGATGCGAAAAAAACATTGCCACAGCAAAAAAATAATAACGAAGTAAATTCATTCACAGTAGGATAATAGCACTGCTATTAAAATGGTGTACAATGCGAAACTGTTATGGTACTGCTATTACAATGTACAACCGTAACCTAAATAAAACATTTATGATTCCCCTATTTAAAAAAAAAAACATAAGGTTGAGAACAAAGTTCTATCATATGCGTTAAATATCTTTAATTTATGACACTATTCCATTTCAGTTTGCCCGCCCTCCATGCTAAGTGGCGTACGCCCCTGCCCCTGACTCTTCATTAGAGCATCTCGAATGATGGAAATCGAGTAGACTACTATCTCAGGTTTGAGAGCATTTCTGCGCTCTTGGATTATATAGCCTGTAGTACTGAACGCACGTTCACTGCTTGCACTTGATGCCGGCACGACTAAATGCTGGCGCGTTAGTGCAGTCAACCGCGGCAGCGTTGAGGCGTACTTTTCTCACCATACTAACACACTGTTGTTTGTTTTAGCAGCTGGCATTCGCATATATTGTGCTACGTCATCCAGGGACTGATCGGCGTCATCATCTGAGTCCTCCCAAGCATGTAATTTGCTCCTTTTGGATTCCGGTGCACTCTGGTTCGTGTCTTGTCTGTCTCGGTCATTGTAATTTGGATGCTGACCTTCATGAAGCAGGCGGCACACTTCTTTATGAACTTCTTCTCTTTCAGAGGCACTTAACTTGCAAAGTTTTCAGTGTGACGATCTAAGGCGTGAAGCAATTTTGTGGTCCATTGTTATGTCACATTTTTCGACAAAGTACTCTTTAGCACGGAACTTTATATGTTTCAATTCAGTAGACTCGTTCCCATTTAAATTACAACATTCAATTAAAGTATGCATCCAAGGTAACACGACGTGGATGGTGAACGTATGTTCATGTTCCAAGTCTTTAGTTGCCGAGTAGAAATCTGCAAGAAAATTTGTTACATCCTGTAGCAAAATAAATCCAGACCATCGAGACGACTCTCCTCACTGTTTGTCTCTAACAACTGACGAATAGCTTCAATTTGGGAATGCAAAGATCTCATCATAATGAATTTAGAGTTCCACCTGGACTCCATGTCTTGATGTACTGTATGTGGAAGACGAGTGAAAAGTCCTGATCTTTTTAAGAACGCAACTACTTTGGATGCTTCATCGATAAGTTGTTTGACATGAGGAATAATAGCTACCAAATACGTGTCTCTGAATGTGTTTCTAACAACAGTATTTATGAGTTTCTAAAAACAGTATTTATGAGGTGAATTGTGCAGTTGTAACGATTATTTTGCTCTAAAACTTTGATAATGTTACTACCTTGATCGGTAACAAATACAATGTGTTCACAATCTTCATTTGTTATACTAATGGAGGCGAGTCGCTTGAATAGCTCCTTCCTTATATTGTACCCTGTTGTTTTCCTTCTGGAAAACAGCAAGTACAGAGAACTCTACTGGTAAGTTCCCAGTCTTTCAAATACTGAGCTGTCATTGCAGTATATGAGCGTTTTCTCATGTCGTCCGTCCACATGTCCGTTGTAAAATACAACTCACGGCACTGTAGTGCAGCTAATACCTCTGGTAAATACTGTTCACGTAAATCGTTAGCCCTTACCGCCACGCGTCGAGAAACGGTGGTCGGATGGGGCAACACGCTGTTGGCATCCAATGCCCCATGGGAGCCCCATGTTAATTAATTCCTGAGAATATCCGACGAATCCATTATCAGCAACAGTTTCAAATTGCCTTAAGTCCATAGCACAAAAATCAACACATTTTTCCAATACATGCCTTTTTACAGTACTATAAACTTTTCACCTCATGGTATTTCGTTAATTGGTTTCTGCTGACAAGATTTATATCACTTGTGGAAAACTCTTGCGCTGTGTTTTTGCTCACTGAACAGAACTCTCGCATGTGGCGATGTAAGTGACTCGTGCCTGTTTTGTCACTGTATGTTAACCATTATGTTGCACTGTTTACACAACACAATTTCTTGCTAGTCGCCTGCCTCATTTAAAACAACGCTAAACTTAGTCCAACAAATTGAATGACATCACTGTTGCTTTTTGTCAGCAAGCGTTCAGATGTTGTGTATCTTTGTCTTTGCCTCGCACAAACACTCCTTTGGGAGCAACCAATGTAATTTTAACATCTGCTACACTACCAACTGAATTACTACTGTCGGTATTTCACGACCATAACTTGTGCGTACCGTTTGTAAGCAGAGGTGCCAATTTCACGGTTGCAATACTATACTATTTGGAAAATGAAGCACTCTGAAAATTAAATATTTGCCACAACATTTTACATACATATCAAAAGTACGGGAGTAATTATATATTTATTCCATGCCATACAGCTTTCATGCAATGTTTTTGTTATTTTTATTTGTGGTTGTTTTATTTTTTGTATGTCGACTATGTATTAATTGTGTCTGCACGTACATGATAGTGTATGGTACTTTTTACAGGATGAACATTTTAATTACTGTTTACGATGTTACCATTTGTTTGTGAAAACGCTTACCTCAGCCCTTTCTTTGCTTATAGCATGTATGGTGGCCTAAGGTCCATTCTTGGTATCAAAGAGTTGTTTTATGTAACTTCCTCCTTCCTGTTTATTATTTCAGGCATCTGTTGGTAAAACTTTATTTCAATGAAAATCACTTGTACAAACGTTCCTTAAAACTCCGAACAGTTTAACGAATTTCAGTTTTAAAGTCAGTACCATATTATAACGATAAGTCCTCTCTTGTAAATTCACAGACACAAGAGTTGTGCATTTAAGGCCATGCTCTCTTGTTTCTACTTTTTAGCGATATTAATTTTTTACGCCTAATTAGAGCAGATACCAGAAATCTGTCTGGCAGTTTTGTTTAAAATCGTCTTCACCGTATTGTAAAAATCATGCAGATGCATGGGTGTAACTTGGAGAGGTAGGAGTGGCTTAGAAAATTATTAAATCACTAGTCCATTCTAAACATCTCCGAGTCTACTTTTGTAATATTACGAGCCCTGCAGAGGTCAAAGAGACAAAAGAGCTTTAGGCAGGATGTATATAGCATGTACCCTGCCAAGAAGAAAAAAAGTCTGGCTAGTGATACCAAATTGTAAAGTAGGTAAACTTATAATACTTAAAATATAATGAAATTTAAATTTGTATGTGTCCCTTATTATTAATTATAAATTAAACTTTGCAATGACAATCACTGTAATAAATTCACATATGCGTGACTAATGCATTAATCAAGTCATTGCGTCCGTAGTCGAGTTCAACTTCACATGGTAGACAAAAAGAATGAGATAAAGTTGAAGAAATGCCAGCAGCATTCACTTCAATACTCACTTTACCATAACATCTGTATAATTTTATTGCAAAACTTTCCGCCGAAGTCATAACCCTTGTTCTCTATTAGAAGACAATGGGACACGGGCCGGTCCCATTAACCGGCCCGGTCCCGCTAAGTACAGTTATGGCTTGGTCTGAGCCCGACCCAATTTTATTGCTCGTACCCTGGCCCGATCCGAACCCTGAATTTCACTCGGGTCCCCAGCCCGACTTGTTTGGGTTGTATTTTGCCGGGCCATGTACTGACCCTGTCTTCTCGGGCCGGGTAAACATTGGGTTTCTGCGGACGCGCCCGGCCCATGCAGGGCTCTGGTTTAAATACGCATATGAAACTACTGAAACTTATAAACAATGAAAGACCTAAGACAGGAAATTTTCAGTATACAGTAAACCCTCAATCTAACGACACCGCACGGTGCCAGGAAATTGTGTCGTTAGATTGTTGATGTCGTTAGTCCCGAGGTAACTAAATTTGACCCCCCCCCCGCCTCAATGAAAAATAAATTTAAGTATGTTTTTTTTTCTTTCTAAAATTTATGTAGAACCATTTCTGACTTAAAATAAGTTTTCATTGAAATTATATTTTAGTACGACGAAAAGGTGTCTTCAAATAAAATAGTATCCCACAATCCCCCACCATGACGTGCGTGGTAGAGCAGCGCGCTCGGTCTGGTTGTTTATGATGGGGGAGGGGAGGGGAGTGGGAGGGTGGGCCGCTGACCTTGGCTTGCCTCCGGGCAGCTTGTGTGCATGTGATTCATCCTGCTTGTCTCGCGCGAAGCACATTCTGGCCACAACAGAACAACTCGTATTATTTACGTGAATGTATACTGCAACGATTTTTAAACCTTTCAGTACAGCCATTGTGTTTTTTTTCTTTATTGTGCAAGAACTGTTGCAACCTGTCGCCATTACCGTATAAGCATTTACGGCGCGATACTAACAAAAGTGCACATTAAAGGATAAACATTTTAAAAAAGTGTATTTTTTAAAAACTTGAACGTCTATTATGAGCGCGATTTTAGAGCCACTCAAAAGGGCAAAAAACTGACCTGTAAAGATGGTGTCACGTATAAAATAACGGTTGAATTACTCATCACTAAAAGTTGTATGCCTATTGGAAAAATCACGAAACTATGCTCAACGCACCAGTTTAATGCTCTGTACTGTGAATAGAGATGAAATGGCTCTCTGCGCGCTCGCTGCAGTTGCTCTTATTGCTCCACTGTCGAGCGAGCATAAAACAAAAACCTTATCACCCCGCACACAGCGACGAGTCTGTTGTGTTTGTGTCGTAGGCCATTTTTACTACGCAGCGCTTTCATAGAGAAAAAAGATGACATAATGCTGGATTTTTTTTCTTTTACGGACTGAGTGCAATGCTGGTCCTTTTTTTTGCTGTGCTATAACGAGGACGGAAAAAAAAATGCGTAGTTTCTTCAACCCCATCCCCATGGGCTATCGCAAGACACAGAAACATGGGAGAGAGAGTCGCCGAGTGGGAGAGGAAAAACACACGTGGCTCTACTTTGTGGCGAGACAGGATGCTAGTTGCACGTGACTATCAGACAGTCGGCAGTTCATGAGCACGCACGCAAGCACAATCTGGCTTGTTCGATGGAAGGGGGAAGGAGGTGAATGTTTATTGGCTGGCGTGGACAGACAGGAGGGATTGTATCTATGTTTAGCGGCATGTTTCTTACAGCATAGCACTCACAAAGGAAATAGCAACATGGACTATTTTCCTTAACTTTTCAATTTTTTGACCCGAATTTTTCACGGTTCCCTAAAAAAAGGATTGTAAAATTCACTGCTATGCCACGTCGCGTATCGAACTGCATAGCTGAGATAAGGACACGGAGGAGTATGAGAGGGAAGTTCAGCAGGAGGGAGCGGGGAGAAGTAAGGGGGAGCATTAGGAGATAAGGCAGCGTTAGTCATCACTTCTCACATATGTTGGTGTTGCGTGCGCGGCCTACGCACCCGGTACGGGCTTCAACTATATTCCAGTCGAAGTTTCTAGCAGTTTTAAACAGTTTTTTTTTGTTTAACAGCTGCATATCACTAATTTAAGAACTGCATTTTGTTATTGTTTAATGTACGCATAATTATTTTTAATTAACGTTTTACTGCAATCTATTTCACTTTGCTTAGCTTTGATAAATTTTTAAAATATTAATTTTTCCACGGTTCCTGGAAATTATGTCGTTAGATCGCCGATGTCGTTAGATACAATGTCGTTAGATCGGGGGTTTACTGTATTTATACCTTTTTTCAACAGCTTGTCCTTATAGTATTAGGAATTACTTTTTGGCTATAAGAAAACTAGTATTTAAGAAACATGTTAAATTCTTCCTTTCCTGTGTGTACTAGTGATAGATCAAACCAGTTCAATTTAAAGAGCTAGCTCCCGAGCCTTCGCTCCGCTCCTGGCAGAGAGTCATTCAAAAGAGTTTTTTTGCTCTCGAGATAGAGGAGTTGATGATTCAGAACAGCTTGCCTGTTGCCGGTGAAGGGGGTAAGAGGGGGAAGGAGCAAGCACAGAGCAAAACTGAGCATTGCATTTTCTGTCATTCGCGAACGGATGCAAAGAGCAAAACGGAGCATTGCGTTTTCTATAATTCACGAACAAATGACTAGGCGACGAGCCAAGAGCATTGAGCAGCTCACTAACTTGCGCTCATTAACCAATAAACACTTGCGAATGAACAATTTGAGAGTAACTAAGGAAATTCATGCTGTTTACAGTTTACACACGAACAAGCCTATTGCAGCTCGGTGGTGCTTTTCAGAAAACTGACTTGTACCAATTCGCAAAAAAAATTATAACACGTATTGTGTGTATTGTGTGGTCGTTGTCCTCTTGGCTGTGACTTAAGGAAATGGCAAAATTTTATATTTTTACTTAATAAATATGGGACTGAATCATTCAGAACCTTCAGGAAGTGACTGGCATTAAATTAAATATGTTGTTGTGTTATATATGCTGGTTCATGGGATATGATGATGGTCAATTCAAACTAAAAATTGTAGTTCAGCTTACTATTACTTATAGTTTAACGACAAAATAGCTGTTTGAAAAGTTTTTAAAATCACATCTGGCTGGCAAACAACTCATAGTATATTACTGTTTCGTATACAAAGCATTTAATAATTTTAAAAATTTTAATCTGATTAAAAAAAACTCTTGCTATAAAATAATAGAAATTTTTATATTTCTATTACATGTACAGTATACATAAGGTGCCCTCACATTGAAATACCCATTTAGAAGCATCTTCCATTTAAAATGTTGAGTGGCTCAGAGGTTGATGGTTCAAATCTCGCTAGGAAAATATATTTTTGGTCATTTAAATTTGTTTATATTAATTTTTACATTACGAATAAGTGCCGTTTTCTTGTGTTTATATGTACAGTCTTTGTGTAATGTAATTACCAAAATTACAAGAATTGTTACGGTTTTGCAAGTAATAAACATCTTGACGTAATTTTTTAATTCTATTTTTTTTACATTGGCCTTTCATTTATACCATTCCTTGGCGATATTCTGAACAACAGGTGACGAAATATATTGCGAAATCTACAGTAATTTCACTTGTTTTAAGAAAGCAGAGTAGCCGGGCTGTTATTGGCTGGAATTAAGAATTAACACATTTATTATGAACCAGAATTACTTAAGACTCATTTCCGTGCACGCTATCGGCGCTTACTGCATAATTTTTAAGTTTTCAATTGTGAAACATGCTCTAAGCATAAAAAATTACGCGACAATTAAATCCTACACTTGCAGTTTCCTACATGCATAGCGACTGTGAGGTCGATTACCAACTCTCGGTTTTCAAATATTGATTGTTTGGAATGGAGAGGGCTCGTGATTCGCGAGCCGCTCCTGCTCTGATGAGTGAGTCATTCATTTTGAATGAATATTGCTAGAGTGTACATGCAAGTGAACTCAACAATATTAAAAAAACTTCAAAGAAACTTCAAGAACATGGACAGAGTAATACATAAACCGACTAAGCAACAATTGTCAGTTATCAATAAAACATGCATAAAGTTTATCAAATTTGAAGCAATCTTACAAAAAGTATTTCAGTCACATACAGTCAATATTTATAACAGAATACGGACAAAAATACTATTAGTACAACTGTTTCAAAGCTGAAAAATAGTTTATAACACACTAGAAACCCAAATTTATGAACCCTGGATTTAACGAAGGTAGCGATTCTACGAATACAATCTCAGGAACCTTAAAAAAATAACAAAATTCTATGACAAAAAAAAATTGTAAGGAATTACATTGACACTGATTAAAAAATATATTATCTAATCCACAGCATTAAAATATGAATAGCAGAGTTGTAGATATAACTTGTTAAGTAACAATACTAAATATAAAACAAAAATAGTGAAAATCTGTTAAAAATGTGGCAGTGACGGTTTGAAAACAGCACAGCGGCGCAGCCACCTGTGCCAAGTCGGCCGGACTACCGTCTCCATCAACTACGACGTATTAGGATCTATATTGTGGTCATACTATAGACGCATAGTTCCAGCGGATGAGCATATGCTCATTTAACTGTAGTACAGTCTCCTCCTTGGCTGTATCTCAACGTCTCATATCTCTCTCGCCTTATGCCGAATGTGTTTAAGCTTTTACACGAACCCTATAAATAATAGCGTGAAATTATTATTTCTTTATTGGGTAAACACAGTACGTACTTAAAACAATCAACTTGGTGCACAATTTGCTTAAACAACTCGTTACTGCATGTCATGAAACGTGCATTTCACAAGTGAGCACAGGCCTATTTACATATGGCCGTGTCCACGGACGTGACCGTGGCAGTGGACGTGGACGTTTCCGAACTTTGTGGTTAGATTCACCCTCACTGATCACATTTATTATGTCCGAAGCTGGTCCAAAATTGTGATTAATTAATATTTGTTCAGCTCCTATTGATTTAAGCCTTTTATTTTTTCTATGATTGATTTCAATGTTTTCAATTTTATACCTAGTTACGAATCCCCACGAAAATAGTTGAAATTTTCTTCTGTCTTAGGACACAACTTCGGACAAAAGTTAAGATTGGTGAATATTTGTCTTAGGACCAAGCTTGTCCTAAGACACTGTAACTTCGGAGACTGATGTGACATCACAGTCATGTGCGCCAATCAGCGCATTCTCGTCCTAGGACACAATTTCGGACATCGCAATTGTGAATAGGCAGTAAAGCTCGATTTCAGTCGTCATATTGAATTTCATTATTTTTAATTTTCTTTTTTGGAATTCTGAGAAGAAAAATGTTAAACTGGCGACTATACCACAAATTCTATTTACCTTGAGCTACAATGCAAGCATGGCAATAGAGCTAATAATGTATAGTTAGGTCGCAATTTGTCAGCCAAATTAAGAATATAAAAAAATTTGACACGACATTGCAGCGTAATTAGATGCTAACAGTTAAATCGCAAGGTCTGTACTGTAGCAAAATGTAAATACAATTTGAGGTACAGTTGCGTATTTAAAATTTTTCTTCTTAGAATTGCAAAAAAGTGGAAAATAATAAAATTCAATGCGGTGACTAAAACAGAGCCTTAATATCGCTACCTATCAGTCACGTGTAGAAACATTTGTCTCTACAGTACTATGGATATATTGAACTTGGAAAATAAATAGACGTTCGTGTATTACGTAATCCCGGGACTCCTAATTTATTTTCACGTAATATACTGGCTGTGAAAGTGATTATTTGCAACCACTTATACATGTAATTCTAGACGATTTTAGGTAAGAACATCACAAAATGGTGTTTTTGGAATGTTGAACATCGGTATATGCTACGGTACTGCTATCTATCCTCCATCTTGTGAATATTCATACAGTTGTGCTATCTGTCCGCCCTGCACGCTACTTATATCTACGTTCGTGTACAATTCGTTATCATAAGTATCAAACGGTGAGGGATTATTCTGACGTTAAGTTATATAAAACTGCGCAATGAATAAATACATCCGCTTTTTCTTTCTTACCATATTTGCCGGCATATAGGACAACCCACATATAAGACGAGTCATGGTTTTGAAGGTACAAAATGTTGAAAAAAAGTAAATGACTAATTTTGAAACTCCCGACAGAAAAATATTTTTTCCTTTGCCAGAAACATTAAAAATTTAGTTTAAATATTTTCAATGCATTTATTACCATCATATAAACATCATAGTTGACACATAAATGAATAACATTGGCTACTACTGCCCTCCGGGTGCCCAAGAGCCAAGGAAATGCACGGCGGCGGCCGGCGACATCATCAGTTGCCGGCAGCTGTGCGCGACTTGGCAACGTCGGACTGAGGCACGCCGCGCGCTACATGGCAACGCCGGGCTACAATAGCTGCTTGCAAGGTCATTACATTCCTGTGCGCTGTTGTCTGCCAGCCTAGCACTAGACGGTAGACACATGAATGTGTGGTACGGTACCTAGATCCTAGTTTTCTCCGCCCGAGAGTTCTAGGCTGGCAAGACAAAGTATTTAGGCACGCGCTCCAGCTGCATCGATCGCCGCTTCGTTTCGAGGAAGTGTCCTTTATTATGAATGACGTTCATCAAAATTTTGTACCGTAAATTTTATTAAAAAAGTGGGGCACTTGTTTCCATTTGTGACAAAAAATGCAATTCCTTGAAACATCATACAACTCCACAGCTTACAGCTTAGCTTTCAAACGATTTTAAGGTTACCAAAAATTTTTGCACCTTCATATAAGAAGAGTAGCAATTTTTGAAGGCCAAAAATATGTAAAAATAGTAGTCTTATATACCGGCAAATACGGTACTTTGGTGAATAATTTACAAGGACATTGTGCTAGTAATGAATGCCTATTTTTTCCGTTAAACGCTAAGCAAATCATCTGGCTATTCACTCGCGAGAAGGCACTCTGCAGCTACGTTTTCTCATTTTTTTTGGGGACAAGGGTTGGTCTATCTACTGTTTAGCGGTGTTCTTTTGATCGTAAGACGTCTGCCTATTGATGTAAATTTATACTTCAACTATCACTTGCTTTATTTTTTCATTAAATGCTATGGAAGTCGAGCTATTCGCTCGAGGGAAGACACTCAGAATCTCAGTTTTCTCATTTTTTGGGGACAAGGGTCGGTCATATCTACCGCTCAACGGTGTGACGTCTGGCTACCGATATCAATTTATGTTTATATTACTACACTAATTAATTTTCCACAAAACGCTATGGAAGTCGGGGCCCGACTAGAGATACTTTGCAGAAAAAATGTAATTTTAAAATTTAATGTTAGGGTTGCGGGGGGGGGGGGAGCATAACAAAATAAGTCGCTATCAATTTTACAAATGCAATAAGAGGAACCGTGAGTATTCGTAAAATCGGGGGTCTAGTGTATGATGTAACTAACAATTAGTGCACAGTCGGTTTGTACATCAGACTGTTGAATTGTAACTGTCACTGGAAATTTGTAATAAAATCCTAAGGAGATGAAATACACACATTTATATCAACATGCTTCTGAACAGTAATATTCAATGCTAATAAAATATTTTTTAGTGTAATTTATTCATATTGAAACAAAATAGCCTCTCAAATTATTTATTAAATCACTTATTGTATTTTAGGCAATATAATCTGTACAGTATGAGCTTGCCTGTTTGTGACATTTTTTCAACGAAAAGTGTGTTTCTGGTTGTATTTTTCTTCTGAGAAGAGTGTATGTAAACACTATTGCAGAGATCCTGTTTTTCCAAAAAGTGAAGATGTGATTTAAAGGTCCACACAGTTCAGCAGTTTGGCTTCTTTCTCAGAAGAAAAATGTCAAAATTAGACATCTTTACTGTATAGATTATACATGTACTTATAATGAAATTACGTAACAAATTATTATCGCCTTAAAAACTATTTCCTATACAAAACATTTTCCTATATATACAGAATGTTTATAAAGAAATATACTGCGCCATATTTTGCTTTTGCAGGGTGTCTACCAGATTGTGAAAGTAAAATTTAGTGACTTTTTCTGGAAAAACTGTTCAAATAGAACTAAAAAATATATATATATATATATATATATATATATATATATATATATATATATATATATATATATATATATATATATATATTTTAACAAGTGCAACACGCCCAACAATTTTTATTATGTTTCCTCCAACTGCATAGCGCGAAGCATATCCAATTTGAAAATGTACTATTAATATATACCTTAATTTAAGTTGTCTTTATGAAGATGACTGTGATGAATATACAAACTAATTATTTAGTTTACTTGCACAGTGCACGACAAATACTAGTAGTGTGAACATGAATGTTTGACAAATGATTCGATAAGAATCAAACACCAGAAAATAATTTTCTTGACTTTTACCAAAATATACTTCAAATTAGTGACTATTGTGGGACTTTCGTGACCTTTTTCACAAATCATGACTTTTTCGGGACTTTCGTGACTTTAGTGACCTAGTTGACACCCTGTTTTGTAACAAAAGAGTGCTGACTTTTGAAAGGGTTAGATACGTAATAAAACACTCAAGCATTTAATTTATGAATTTCCTATGTCCACAATGAGAGAACATTAAACTGCATGGCCAGACTTCCCAGCAACATGTGTTTAAGAGAGCAAACATTCAAGTTGATATATGACAGTAAAAATTTAAGCTTAGCCAACAAAACATTCAATTTCTTCTATGGTACAGTTGGAAGGGGAGGTTTAGAATAGTTAAACTGTCCATTATATACATTAATATAATTAAAATGAAGAGGCCGCTAGGCTATCAGTATATACAAACGACAGAAGCACAAGTACTTATGTATTGGTACCTGATAGATACACACAAAAATATAGAGGACAACACATAATCGCGGAAGCGCGTGTCGCGACGTTTTGCTGCTTAGAGCAGCTTCCTTGGGTGAAGAGACGTGGCTGTGTACATTACATAAAAATAATACACAAAACAACATAATACAAAGATAAAAATTAACACATTTTTACATTATAGTATTTATCACTTGTATATTTACTGAGTATATACTGTATATCACAGTTTCCTAAGCCATGTAACGTAAACATTGTTCATATTAAGCAAATTATACTGCAATGTTTATTTGACATGTGTAAGTGGTGAAATATGTGCCTACTTTACAGAAAACTATTTATATTTGAACAACCAACTCAACATTTGCTAATGTAAGCTAAAAATTTGATAGTGCATGCATCCCTGACATTAATTTTGGTGATGACTACCAAAAGCAGTAGTGGAACATTCCTTCAAACTCATCTAACCTAGAAAAATAGTGATAATACACCTTACTGCAGCAGCATAGCCATAATATGAAGATAAATGCATTTCAATTTATTAAAAACAATTTTACCTCATATGCCCCAAAATCTGTTATGTGGGAACTAATGATAAACCAGCCACACATTGAACCCCCCTCATAACTTCTCTAGAGTATGGGTCAAATATCATATCAAAAACTTAAAAACTGGAAATGTAAAAGAATCAATAAGATTTTCATATTACAACTATAATTCTGTTAACAATAGACAAGTGGGAATATATTTACATTAAGTTAACCTTACCTTTACTGAAACCCATGGTGTTAACGAACCAAGGTATATCTTGCAAGTCTGGTTGATTACAGCAGTAATCTATAATATGCTTGACACAACTGTTGTACCTCGATGGGCACCTTGATACATCTATTTCACCTAGGTACACCATCCTGACAAACATATAAGAAACATTTCTAATAACAAAAAACACATTTCACATAATTATTCAGTATGTGCAACAATAAAGTTGTTGGAAAATTATTTTTTAAATACATTTTCATTAGAGTGTCTTTACAAAATCTCAATGAATACTTTAAAATATAAAAAAAAAAATAAAAAATAAAAAATTTAATATTTTGTATAAGGTTTATATGTTAAGGCCTTACTCTTTAGTTTTGCAGTGGTTTCGAAAATTTTAAATTAATACATCTACCAAAAAATTAATTCTGGCTGTTTTAACGCATATACAAGGTATTTCTTAAATAGGGGGACAAACTTCGCATGCGTGTTCCTCTCGAAAAAAGAAGACGAAAACATGTTATGCACATTATCCACCTAAATGTAATATGAAGGGAGTTATGAGTCCCCAAATATCAAATTTAAAAACCGTATTTTCCCAAAATATCGAAAACTAATTGACATAACAATACAATATTTTCAGCATTGTTTAACGCTATTGAGATCTTCAAACCAGCAGCAAAGTCTTATGAAAATAGCGGGGGTGGCTACCCTCTAATTGCATACCAACGTCAGGATATGTAAATACCTTTAAGACTGTGTATTGTGTAATAAGACCCGTGTGACGAAAAATGTCCTCTTGTTGCAACTATCTAGGACCTAACGTTTTCGTGTAAAACGCACAAACAGGTTCGGTTGCTGCTACAGAGGGCCAGGAAGGAACTGTTATAAACGGAGGTACTGTATTGTTTGAGACATACGACATAAGAGTGTGAACATGAGTGGACATTTCTGCAACTAACAGTTGTATTATTGTTCACATATCATTTTGCAGAGTATTTCCTGTAACATTGTTATTATTCCGATACCTTGCATAAATGCCATTTACATACTGCGTCAGTTTGTGATTCATTATGTTCGTACTTGTCTGAAAAATGATACACCACTTGACATAGGTAAACAAACAATATCTTCAGCATTGCTCATGGGGTCTTCAACCCTACCGCAGTAGCTGGTTGATATCTACCAGCCTTACCACAATACGTAGTAGGGGTGGCTACCCTCTAATGGCATAGAACGTTGTTACCATCGGGATATTTGAACATTTGGAGATGATTTATTAAGAAATTAGGCAATTCATAAGACATACTACTACAACATTATCGTACAAGACCTCGTTTATTACTTGGCCTGCCCTCAGGGGGCACCTGTTGCAAGAAATTACATCAATAACATGCACCAAGCTGTTTATGAATGCAATGTAGAAATATGGAACCACAGATGGCACCCAGGGCCCATTTAACAAGGCCTCCTGTATGCGTATTTTTCCATACACACAGACCATGGCTCACGTCAGTCACATGTCCAGTGAAACACGTGGCCACGCCAACTGTCGACTCATGTATTGAGTCAGTGTTGTCGATAGTGCAACCGATGGTGGTTTAAGTTTGTGTTACCGTCGTTGAAAGAGCGTTTTCTGTGGAGACTGCAACAATGCCTGTTTATTCGTATCGTGAACAAGCGGACATGATTTTAATTTATGGCCACGCCAACGGTGTTGGTAGACTAGTGAAGCAGTTTGTATGGTATTAAATATACAAACAGAGCACAGCCAACGCATAAAACCTTTGCTTCGTTGTTTCGCCGAATTGCAGAGACAGGAACATTGAATGTGAATACAGGTGATCGCGGGCGACCCATGACACGTCGTACCCCTCGATTAGAAGAGCGCATCCTCGCCAACATTGACGCTGATGCAGGTGCCAGCGTCACGAACGTCGGGGCAACATTACATGTTGGCCACACAACAGTGTGGAGGGTACTTCATCAACAGCTCCTGTACCCGTACCATGTCCAGCGCGTGCAAGGCCTTGCGCCTGTCAACTATCCAGCCAGACTGACATTCTGCCAGTGGTTCATTCGCCAGTCAGATGGCAGCCTTCGTGTCATCCATTTTGTATACAGATAAAGCAACATTTGGGAGTGATGGCATCTCTAATTTCCACTACACTCATTAGTGGGCAGCCGAAAATCCACATACGGCCACGTGTAGTTGACATCAGCAGCAATGTCGGATCAATGTGTGGGCTGGGATTGTGGCTGATGGCCTGGTGGGGCCGTATGTATTGCCACCTCGTCTAACAGGTGAAGTGTACAGGGACTTCCTCATCAATGCTTTGCCACCCTTATTAGAGGATGTGCCCGTGCTTGTACGCAGTAGGATGTGGTTCATGCAAGACGGAGCTCCAGCAAATTTTAGTCGTAATGTACGCACTGTGTTAGATGCAACATTTGATCGCAAGTGGACTGGCCGATCTGGTCTCGTGGCATGGCCCCCACGTTCACTAGACCTAAACCCGTTAAGACTTTTATTTGTCGGGCCATGTCAAGAGTCTTGTCTATTCAGCTCCGATAGACGATGCGAAGACGTTACATCGCCAGGTATTTGAGGCATGTGAAACGGTTCGTGGCCAACCAGGCATTTTTGACAGTGTGCGCAGATCCATGATGCGACGTGTTCGTGCACGTGTAGTTGAACTGGGTGGTCATTTTGAACATTTATTGTAAGGTTTGTCTACATCACGTAACAGAGCTGTATGAAACAGTAACGACTATGTAAGGTGTACCAGAATGGCCAGGACAAACATGTGCATGTTATTGATGTAATGTCTTGCAGAAGGTGCCTCCTGAGGGCAGGCCAAGTAATAAACGAGGTTTTGTACGATAATGTTGTAGTAGTACTGACGCATCGCCACTGCGTCATTAATAATATCCATACTAAAGCTCGCCTCCCTTTTAAGTTGACCTGTGTTGTATTTGTAGTTTAGGCCTAAAACGTAACCACGTGTTGCCGATTTCTGAATATGTACATAATATTACACTGTTTGCACTTGTTAAGTAATCTAATACTATTTTATTGTAATAATTTGTGTGTGTAAAGAAAGACTCACGTACCTGAAGAACATTTCACATAATATTTATTTGTTTACAGTCACGGCCATGATGCCAAAAACTACGTGCACGGAGTTTGATTGAATAAGATAAATTATGCACGAGATAATATTTGATGTAAATAATATTATTTAAAGTGTCTAAAATGTATGAGTGTTATTTAAAAGGGTTTAAATGGCAACACGTAATAATATTTTAATAGTGAGTATGTTGTGTTTATGAGGCGAGCAAAATTATGTTTTCTAGTATTGGTAACCCTGCAGAGCAGACAGCTCCAGCGGCCATTTTGAACCCACCCGCTTAACGGGACTTCCATCCCCTCGGACGGGTATATAAGGCGCCTCTCGCCCTCCAGAAATCAGTGTTTCCTAGGGCTCGGCTCCTACCGAGTTCTCTAGGCACTCTCCCCTTACCTTACGGGTTGTGGCGGGAAACTGCCACCTAAACCCTCCTACCCTCTTACCCACAACTACCACCTATCCGTGGTTGTGGCGGGAGACTGCCACCTAAACCCCCGCTCCTTCCTTACGGGCTGTGGCGGGAGACTGCCACCTAAGTCCTCCTACCCAAACCTACTCTACCTCCCGAGTGTCTAGAAACGACGTAGCGAGTCGGTCACTCTAGCGTGCGGTAGCTTTGGGAACGCACCCACTTGCGCAGCTCTATCGGCCGCCACGAGGCGCCCCAGCAGTATCCGCCGGAAAGCGGAAGTCAGTAATCGGAGGCTCCCGCGAAGCAGCCTATACACGTGGCAGAGTGCCAGTGATAAGTCAGAGTATCATATTTCAGTGGCAAAGTTGTGTTAATCAGTAGTATTTGCAGTAGTAAAGTGCGAGAGAAGTATAAACCAGTTGTAAATTCTGTAAAGTGTGTACAAAGACTTGAAAACAGGAAGAGTTGTAAAGTGTTTTGTGAACTTGTGTACTTTGAACGAGTCAACAATATAACCAGTGAAACGCAATTTATTCTTTTATTTTCTTAATTAAATGTCTGAATCGGAGGCCCGCTCATCTCAGGAGGAGATGTTGAGTCCTCGACAGCAAGCCGCAAAGGCGCGACAACAGTTAGTCGCCCAAAAGGACGCATATCCTGCTGGTCTAATCCCGGAACTGCGGAAACTACCAGGCCCTGAGCCTACCCTGTCTGAGCTCAGCGCTCATTATAAACAGCTTCCGGCCCCTCAGGCCCGAACCCGCAAACACGTGCGGTTCAGCAAGATACTTAGAGAAATCCAGCGCCAACAGATCCAGTTACTGAGTCCTATCAAGACTCCCCCTAGGCCTACTCTCCTGCAGCAGCGGATCCAGGATTATAGTAATAAACATATAGCGTCGTAGATTGTATTTGCAACGTCTGTACATTTTAGATATATTGTTAATAAAACTCTCTCATTAAGTGATGGAGTGGTAAATTTATATGTACACGACAGATTCTTTGCGACAGATAACAAAGATCTATTTCTTATGCAAGGTCACAGTGCACGGCGATCGGCAGCCAATGAACATGTTTGTTTATAATTTGCTTTGTTTATCCTAAAACTCAACTTGGAGTGAACGGAGAATAGTTTCCGATATTTTGGGAAAATACAGTTTTCAAATTTGATGTTTGGGAGCTCATAACTCCCTTCATATTACATTTAGGTGGATAGTGCATAACATGTTTTAGTCTCCTTTTTTCGAGAGGAACACGCATGCAAAAATTTGTCCCCCTTTTTAAGAAACACCCTGTAAATCATAGTTTGTATCTGAATTTTTCTGTTGCAATAAGTCAAAATTAAGCAAAATATATTTTTGCAAGCAAACAGTACATTATTTTAAAAAATGCTCTGGCAAAATTGTGTATCCATCGTATGACTGTACATAATCTAAAATTTTTCAAAGCATTTTGTTAAAAAATATTTGAGTTATTTACAATTGTTTGAAACAAATGAAAAATCATGGCCTTAATATAACATACATTACTACTGGTACTCATCAACTTGTAAATTGATTACACTGACATTTCACAAAATCAGTCAATCAAATCTACTATGTGCAAGATAAATATTTCAATGCTATCACAATTAACTTAAGTACTGGTGACATCTCTCTAGTTTTACAGATTAAGGGTGCTGCCTACCCCATATCCCTAGAGAGGGGAATAATACGGATTCTCAAGTTTTGCTATAGGGTCATTCCATGTCAAATCAACGAAAAAAAATTCATTTTCAACCTGACCCCTTCCAATTTTTTTTATATTTGGCACATATTTAGTAGTCTATGAAAGAACTTTCGTCCTAAATTTCCAGCCTTCTACTCTATTTGGTTTTGACTCTACGGCATTTTTAAATTTTCATCATTTCACTGTTCACAGATTACATAAAGTAAATTATCTTTGCTTCTTTGCAAGATACAGAATTCTATCTGGGCTCATTTTAAAGCTTTTTTTGTGAGCTTTCCATTGATGTCTATATCGACTGGGTCACAAAAATATTTCTGTTCAAGGTCGTTCAAAATAAAGTTTGACCTTGAGTTTTTCAAAAAATGGTATTTTTAAAAATTCAAAAAATATATATGTATTTCTTATGTATGTTCTCTATGTGCACCCCAAACTTGAAGTTGGGACGGCAATGGGTTCACTGGATATTAATTTTTATATAAGCATGAGTATTGGCCAGAAGCTGCATAATTTATGTACAAATCATTTAATTTACAATATTGCAATACAAATGTTTTCAAATCAACTGCAGGCTATATTAGTAAGAGACATAAGTAAGG
>PNEQ01113366.1:0-19467 GCA_003012365.1 Medauroidea extradentata
ATATATATATATATATATATATATATATATATATATATATATATATATATATATATATATATATATATATATATATATATATATATATATATATATATATATATATATATATATATATATATATATATATATATATATATATATATATATATATATATATATATATATATATATGTCTCACCGTGAGGAACTAAATTTACAATGCACTATCCTGCGTGACACAAAATACGTTATTCAGCATACATAAATACAACACAAAATTTGTCCATTTTTGGATTATTGGGTTTTCTTTTTCTAAAGACACAGATATTTATAGGTACAGTTTGACTTACGCAACAAATTTTATATACAGAAATCATTATTCGCAAATTTCACTAATACATTAGATCATCGTACATGTCATCTAAAACTTTATTATTATTATTTTAATTTTGTAACAAATGCCCCATTGAGCATGCATTGTTTTTAGTATTGTCATTGCATTCTTTTAACAAAACAAAATACTCAAGAATTAACTTTTTTTTTGTAAGTAAACAATGGTAGTTGTAAATGCATGTCACGCGCCGTCAGGCAAAAAGCCTAAGCCATCGCGCGTCGCTACACGGACGGCGAGAGCCGCCTCGTCTCGACACGGCTTATATCAGCAAGACCGTTCCTCTCAGGGAGATAGGCTTACAATGAGAGAGGGGAAAGGACAAGGCAGATGGCTCGCACCCCCACCACTGCGACTTCCTCTAGACACGTCACTGTGATGAACCGCGCCCCCGGCCCTTAGCCACGCCTCTTAGCCTACTCAAACACGTGGCACGGAGAGCTATCGTCAAGTTTACCATCAGCCCCCGTAAGTCTTAAGATGAAACATTTTTTCTCTTCATATTAAATGAATGCTAGAAATTTCAATGAAATTATTTCTGTCCTTCAGTTTTGTACGTGGTGTGAGTTTTAAAGCGTGGTTGTACATTGTGTGAGCTGTCTATCAGACGGAGCACAGTTGACGTGAAGTGTCATAAGGAGAAGTGTGTGTTACTTGGTATCTAAGGTGTGATAGCAATAGTCAGGAGTATGTGTGGCAGGAGATGAGCAGTTCATCACTCTTGACAGCAGTTGGTCGCAACAACTGTCTAGATATGTGCAGGATAGTTCAGCATGGCCAGGAAACTACAGAATGCAAAGTGGAGTGTTAAGGGCTGAAAGTTGCTGATAAATTGGGCCTCTGGTATAATTTTTAATCATACCATGGCTACTTTGGTCCTATGGGTTACTTTGTTCCACTAAAAAATTTTGGGATCTCTGTCTCTTAGTTTAAATGTTACCTACAGTAAATGAATCAAAGGAATTATTTTTAAATATTTGACTCCAATTATCTACTAATTCATCAAAAGACCCAAAGTAACCCTGAAAAAGGACGAAAGTAACCCCAGTTTAAGGTATTCGTTTAGACTAAATGTTTCCCAATAAAATGTTTTGACAGTAAAAATACTTAAGTTTGAACGGTGAATTGTGTAAAGGATTATTAAAAGATGGCTGCGCTTTGACCTGATAATCTCTGTGAGTGAACACTTTTGCTTCAAGTACAGTAGACTCCCGATTAACCGGGTGCGGCTTAACCGGGGCATAAAAAAACATTTTTGTAATTGCTGTAACTTGTGATATGAGTAACATAAATGCTATGATTCATGACATAAAGTGCTGCAAAAAATTGTTTACTATGTTTCACTATATATTTGACATTCGTAACTTCTTGAGAATGTAATACTAAATATTCTATAAATGTGACCTTGTAGGCCGCACCTGTACATATTCGGCGTGCCCTTGTAAACTAAGCACGAGGGTGGCTATCCTATTACACGGCGCAGCAAGCTACGACTGGTTTGTGTGTCAGTAGTTTCAAGACATTGCATAGTTGAGCCGCACTGTATTGATTTCAGTCTTACAGTGTGAGTTTTTAGCAGTAAATACAGTAGTCAATATCTGTTAATAAACGCAAATGAGTGGTGCTTGATATTAAACAAAAACTTAAAATTATCGACAAATTAGAGAAAGGAAGAAATGTAAAGCAGCTGTCCCAAGAATACGGCATTGGTGAACAAACTGTTCGCGATTTAAGAAAGAAAAAAGATGAACTGTTAAGTTTTTCATAGACATCTGACTCTGCAAGTGATTTGCAGAAACGAAAAACCATGAAACAGTCTACCTATCAAGATCTTGACAAGGCAATGATAGAATGGTTCAATCAACATGGGCTCAAGGGACTCCAGTATCTGGGCCTGTTTGCATCACACAAGCTAAGTTCGTTTTTGATGCTTTCGGCCTGGAAGGGGAATTTGATTCATCGTCAAGGTGGCTAACGAGATTCAAAAATTGACATGGAATTCGCGAGATTAGCATCCAAGGTGAAATGTTCAGTGGGGATAAACCAACTGCCGGCATGTTTCAGGAACTCGTTGAAAGTAAAAAATTTGTCCCAGATCAAATCTACAATGCTGATGAAAGTGGACTGTACTAGAAGTGCTTACCTACAAGGACACTTACATCGGAGAGTGAACGAAGTGCTCTAAGCCATAAGATTAGTAAAGAAAGACTGACAGTTATGTGCTGCTCAAATGCTTCGGGAACACACAAGCTGAAATTAGCTGTCATCAGAAAGGCAAAATAACCATGATCTTTTACTGTAAGCAGAATGGCTGGACCTTGGGATCAAACACAAGTCCTCCTGAATGCGAAACTAACATTTTACAGTTTCACCAACTCATTCCGTATTTGATCCAGTCGTGTACATGACATTGGAGTTAAATTTTCCAAACTGAAAAAAGCCTATGGATTTATGGTTAACAGCATGAAATAATTTTGAAGGGTGTAATAACACATATGCTTCGATAAACTGGCCGGGGTAGGCTAGTGTGTTGGCTTGAGTAACCTAGCAGACAGCTGTCTTATCTATGTCGCGACAAGCAAGGTCGCTGACTGCCGCGTCAAGCAAGGTCGCTGACTGCCGCGTGAGGAGGGGGGGGGGGATCAGAGGTCTGTCGCCACACACCCGCAATGATGCCACATTGTGCAGCACGCACATAAGTATGTTGTATAAAAACTGTTTGACTTTTTGGCTACATTGCTTATAAAATATACTACTGTATGCACTTATGCTTACTTAGACCTACATATATTTAAGTCATACATACTACTTTGATTTTTTGCTTCAAAATTTTTTTGTTATTTTAAATATCAATCAGATTAACCTGGTTTTAGATTATCTGGGAACCTTTAGCCAGTCACTAACCCGGATAATCAAGAGTCGATTAGTAGTGTTAAAATTTAGCAAAACTAGTTTCTATTTAGACTATTTACACTTAAGACAATAGCTGTAAGTGAATGTGTAGTTTGTACTGTGAAACAAATGAAGGAATTTCCTGAATACAAACACACTAAATAATGTTTTGCTCAGAGTTGGACAAAACAGTTAATGAAGTGGAATCTAGTACAATATAGTGTGAATAATGAACATCATACCTGGAAATAGTACATATATGGCAAATAAAAGGATTAAACTGTATTACTTGGTTAAAATCTGACATATTTTGATATTTCAGTATTTGCATGAAACCAAAAAGAATTTTTAACTAATCACATTACATGTCACTTCAAAAGCAATATTGAAGTATCATTTCTTTCTATTAACAAAATTATTCTTTGTAACTATTACACATCACAAACTCTTTAAGCAGTTTTCACAATACAGCTGCACGATACGCCAGACGCTTGCCGCCAGCGACGAATTCCAGCTACATCTTCATAATAGAGCAATGAAATATCGCCGGCCGCTGGTGACACAAATTTTTGCTGCCATCTATTGCTTACAGAAATAACTTACAATTTGTGGAAGTCTTTTGAAGAAATGTGAACGGAAAATAAAGAAATGATAATCTGTTTAATATGCTCGCAACAATTCAAATAAATAGGCCTAAATATCAAACAGAAAACACAGTTTACATTTTATACCGAAAAATAAAGTAAGAATGTATTAGTTTCTTTTCAACGAACTTATGCAATATATTACATTAATTTACACAAATAGCAATGTTTTAATGTAATTTTGTTTGTATAAAAATTATTTTAATTTGGTTCTAACCTGAAAAATAATTCCGTGAGTGTTAAAATGTAAACAACTTTTCTTCTTCCTTGTATCAGTCTCTAGCAATGAGCTTCAAATCCAATGTCAGCCATTCGTGCAATGTTCTCGGCGCCCGTCAGTAGTGTCAAGGCTCTGACTGGCTGACGCTCGTCATTGAGCATCACGTGGCTCTACTGTGAAAACCGCTTTAACATTATAAAATGCAACTGCAGTATTTGCCAACTTTCTCATATTTTAGGTTACATGATCAAAACAAAATTGTAATGTAAATTTCCTTATTGTGTTTTAGTCTTTATGTAACTAGGTATAACCTCAATAACATGTGTGATAGTAAGACAATCAACCTAGAATGGTAATTTCTGTATAAGAATAAGAATTAAGATAAGATTTGTTTGTCGTTGATCTTTTAACCACTAAGCCTTTTGCAGAGTTCAAAAACATGTGAAAAAAAATATAGTATTGACTTAGGTGTATGGGTTTTCCCAAAATTTGCACGTAAAAGTGCAACTTTTGTGAGGTAATTTAAATTTTTCATCCTCCCAATTTCGTGTTCAGTGAAACACGCAATGCATAGCACTGCATGAATGTGAGTTGTGGTTAAAAAACCGGTACTAGAGAATAGAGATAAGATTGTAGCAAGAATAGACGGATGTGATTTATCAGCAAGCATGCTGTACATACAACTAACTCATTTTACATTTTTACCAACTGTCCTTCCACAGCTTTGCCTGCATGTAATATTGGTAGCATAACAGGTAATGTCACAGCATAGTCATTGTCAGATGTATTCAATAAAGTGAAAAAGAACATATATACATAAAAGCCAATGAACAGAGAGATTGTACCACATTATGCCTAGACAGAATAGGGTTTACCTTATATGTGTATAATCTTGTATACTTTTTTTTTTTTTTTTTTTTTTTTTTTTCAGTTTGTCGTACTCGGTTTTTATGCTGTCTTGAATAATTTACATTACTAAATTTTTCCCATGATAATTAATTTTATCCGGTAGGAAACTTCATATAATTTTTTTAAGCACATGCATTTATGTAAGCATCATTTTGAAACAAATAACAGCTCCATATCTCAACTGGTTAGAACAATTTTACGCCTTTTCACCACCTTAGGAGTTAAATTTTGAAAAAAAATGAAAATATCTTAAATTTATATTATTGACATTTGTATAAATATTTTACCCTTTACATCCCTGAGATGTTGGTTTTAGAAGTATCCTGAAATTTATGTATGGATATCTACATAATAATCATCCTGAAGGAAGAAAGCAACACTATCTTAACGGGTTAAAGAAATATTGAAGATTTATCGAGAACATTTTCCACATCCCTGTACGGGTTAATTTTCGAAAAATCTTTTAATTAGGTTTTAGACTTCTCATGGGTGTACCATTAAACAGAAAACAGTGACTATAGCTTACTGGGTTTGCACTATATTGACAGTTCATTGAAAACAAATTTCATCTTTCTTACCCCTTTAGAAGCAAGATGTCGTAAAATTTCTCCTTGGTGTTTCACCCTAAGGAAAATTCACCTTCAGTATACCACATTTCTAAATCCAATGATTTTGGCTATACTTTGATCAGTCTGTCTGTCAGTCAGTGTTCATTTATGTATTGAGATATTCATATTTCTTGCCTTAATGAAATCTACTGGTACCATAATGATGATACTTCAGTCTATAGGATCATTGGAGGGGAGCTGTATAAATTTAAATACTGGTGAAACTGTGAAGTCAACTTTAACGAATTCGTATGAGAATATGGAGGGATTATTTTCACACAATTTGTTCACCCTTGCATGTTGTAGTTTAATTTGTTGAACATTCCATCTTGTTAGCATAAAAAGACTAGTAGATTCATAGCAGTCAAAAGTTATCCAAAACGATGCACAAAACAGTTGACAGAAAAAATTGCATAGGCCAAATAGTACTATCAGTAGAACTTTATCATTTAAGTATTAATCATAAACGCCTGCAAGAATTATATAATATAGACATCGTAAAACACGAAGATACCAACATAACTAATGAACCTAATTTATTCAATGTTTGTGCAAATTAACCTAAAATTATTATACGCGACCTTTTCAACGAATCCTAAGTTTGGATTCAAAAAGTTAGCATTAGATTTCATATTTTAATTGGTATTTTTAATTTGACTATATTATTTATTAGTAGTATAAATTTTACGACATAAGAAGACACTTATTTACATACAAAGTGGGGTTGAAAATAGTTAAATGGCAGTAAATTCACAGCCTGACATAAAAATGTATTGGTTATTACTGGGTCAAGCCATGGCAATGATGAACATGAACATCAAATTTAAAATTATTACAACAGCAGTGAATTCCGTGTTTTTAGTGAAGCAAACACTGTAAACATTCTTGCAGCAGTATGCTTTAAATATATAACTGCATTCTAGCTACGCAGAGTAAAGCTAAAGCCAGAAAAGTGGTTTTTTACATGTTACGGAAAGAAAATAGTTTTAGTTTTCTTTTGATTACACTAAAATAAATTAGTGGTATTTGAATGGTGTTAACAGGGCTTCAACAACTAAATTTACTTTTTAGAACAAAAAAAACATTGACCAAATTTTACGCCGGAGATAAAACCCCAAAAATCTAAAATTCCTTCCGTTAACGTTTGCAAAGGGATTTATTTATGTGAAGTAGAAAATACTGGTTCTATTGAATTAAGTAAAATCGTTCTCATATTTTACATTAAAAGTGAACACATTATCATAAACTTATTCATGTATAACCTTTAAAATAAATTTTTCTTATTTTAGAAAATTTGTTTCGGAAGGAAAATTTCTGTTGCCGAAGGAAGTTTCCTGTTACACAAGGGAAATTTATGTTATGGAAGGACTATTTTCTTTTGTGGAAAAAAATTTTAAGTAATGTACATGTTTAGTTAGCAGTACCTGAAATGTAATACATTATTTCTTTGTTTTCCCTCCAATTTATTTTACAGGACGCCATTGATTTACGTTTTGTAGATACTTGAGTTCTTAAGCCTAATTATGTTTAAATTAGTGTATAAATTGGTATTCTAAAATGGCTAAATCAACTGCTCAGAGAATAAAAGAGTATAGAGAAAGAAGAAAACTTAATCCATTACTTGAGGAAGAAGACAGAAAGAAAGATGGAGAATGCAAGTCCAAATTGACGTTAGAATTAACAAAGACTGGAAGAATTGAAAAACTTAGAAAATATGAAAGCCTTCAGATAAAAAAAGCAGAAGATTAGAAGACAGAACAACAAAAGGCAGAGGTAATAAACAGAATGTCTCCATCATTGGGTAAAGCTACATCACGAGTTGAGAGAGCTCTTCCTCATTCACCAAGCAAAACAGTTCAGGCAATTGGAAAACTTGTGACTTCTTTATCGCCAAACAAAAAAAGTATGGTGTTGAATATAATCAATGAGGGAAAACATTTTAAACAGCTGAAACCAGCAAGAAAAAAAAAGAAGTGATGCGGTTTCTGAAGATACTGCTAAATCTGTTAATGCATTCTTTATGAGGGATGATATCAGCTGGCAGTGTCCTGGACGAAAGGATGTAAATAAAATCCATCAAAATAGAAAATGGACGTGAACAAAGACAAAAGAGGTTGTTGTTAGTAAATCTGCATGAAGCATACAGTATATTCTGTAAGGATTATGAAATTCCTCCCTTAAAACTATCAAAATTTATGGAACTGAAGCCTAAAGAAGTTGTTCCCATGATTCTAAAGGATCAAGGGACGTGTGTGTGCATATATCATGCAAATACTGAGCTGTTACTGTATTCACCGAATAAAATAGTTCCCAATCTATCAAAATCCTTGACTGAAGTGATACAAAATACAGTTTACTCTCTAGAAAACCAAACTTGTATTGACAGACTTTGTTTACAGTGTGGAGTTAATAAATTACATGCTTACTTTGAAGAACTGTGCCCATCTGGACGCAGTCTATTACAAATGGGGTACTGAGAATGGGTGCACTGTTAAAAGTGAAGATACTGGAACCCTTTTTGAGGCCAAAGAAGATTTTTATGGACAACTGCAAGACATTTCCAGACGTGTATAATGCTAAGCATCAGCATTATGAATTAAGACAACTTAAGGAGAATCTTTCTGCCAACGAAATCATTGTGCTACAAGACTTTGCAGAAAACTATACCATCCGGCACCAATCAGAAATCATGCAAGCACACTGGAACTCTCCAAATGTCACATTATTTACTTGCATTGTTTACTACAAAGATGTTGAAGGTGAATTAAACACATTTGAACTACTGCATTGTGTCAGATTTCATGCAGCACAACAAACAGGCAGTTCATGTATTCAATGAAACATTACTGAAAAACTTGTTTGGTCAGAAACTTACTTTCAAGGTGTCCCATGTTCACTATTTCACAGATGGAGCTGCTAATCAGTTCAAAAACAAATTTATTTTGAAGGGCTTAATGTTCCATAAAGAGAATAATGGTTGCACTGCAGAAAGAAACTATTTTGGTACTGCACACGGAAAAGGTTCTCACGATGGAATTGGTGGTGAGGTTAGGTTAAAAGAGTTGTATTCAGAGCCGAACTACAGAAGAAAATGTATGTGAAGTCTGCAGCGGGGTTTGCTAATGCAGCTGCATGTTTAGCACCATCTGTTAACATTATTTATGTACCTAAGACAATTATTCATTAAGAAAATGTGACAAAACTACAGGCACGTTGGGAAAGATGTGTAAATATTCCTGGCATAAAGAATTACCTCTGTGCACTGCTACATGATGAAGAGTCATTACTTCTTTTGAAGAATTCCTGCTTTTCATGCAAAGAAAGTGAAGGCCAACTTTTCCGAATTAGAGACAACCAGTCTCTTCCATTTGACCATTCTCAATTAGTTGAGAATGAGCTTTGTGAAAAAGTGAATTCAAGGGCAGAATTTACACAAAGTACACAAAATATTTCTGAAGACACTTAGGCCTACATGTTTTAGCAAATTTTCCTCACAAACAATGTTCACATTATATTTACTTATGCATAGTTCAAGAAGTGCTAGAGAATGATGAATACAGCGTTGTGGGACTGAAATGTTTGGACACTAAACAAACTGTATTTAAGTGCAATGAAAATGATGTTTCTGTAATTCCTAAAAGTGATATTGTAAGCATTGTCCCAAAACCCTGAATAATAGGAACAGAACAAGTAAGATATCATTTTAATATTCCAGTTGACATAAAAGAAGCTTAAAAGTGTTCGTATATATAACTTTGCATCATACGTGTGTTTCTGAAACAAACATTTTTTATTTTTTAAGATAAGTAAATGTATGAGACATATTGTTCCTTCCTTAACATCCTTCCATAACGTGGTAAGTATGGAATATATTTACTTTAATTTGTTTTAATATCAAAATAAAATTGCTGTGTTGTGTGTAATATAAGTTTATACATTGATGCATCTTTGATGAATACTTAAATCTCTTTGGAATTATAATAGTGCAGATATTTAACACTGGTTGAACACCTATTCTTTGAATGTCGTTTCTTATTCCTTCCGTAACATAACACAAAAAAATTAATTTCTTGAAATTCTCAGGTGCTACATTTATGAAAACGATGGTAGGGTAGAGTGTTGATGTTAAGGGTTTTGCTGTGTAAATGTCAAAATTCCATTTGTTTTCAGTTGTCCGTAACTTTTAAATATAGATGGGTGTGTCTTCCTTCCGTAACACAATTAATACCATGGCTTGACCCTACTACCTCCCAGAAATATATTAAAATGTAAATGGTTTTAACCAAAAAATAATCATTTTGTTTCTCTAAACCTTTTTTTTTTATTTGGAAATAATGACTTTAGTAATAAAAAATCAAAAGCATTCATAATTAGGCACAAATGAACATTTTGTTATTTTTAAATATTTAAGTTCTTTTTATTTTATAAATTGTAGTGATAAAGTAAGTTAACTTTTCTTGTTTAATTTTTTGTACTCTCTGTGATAGCCTAGTTTCCTCAAGTGTCAGTTTTAATGAATTATTGCTTCTAGTCTTTCATGACCTGTGCCCTTTTTGTTTGTTTATGGTGTCACTAAGACTGTTCGTTATATGGTTTGTATAGCGAGTTCAGATTTGCTTGAGCAGTATTATTAGTTTTTATTTCTGGTGCACGTACTGTAGACAGGCTTCGATCAGGTTTCATAAAAAAATACGGTAGTATAATTTTGTAAGAGTTTAATGTGTAGTAAATGTCGTGTGGTAGCAGTTGATTATTCATGGTTATGTACTGTGTGACACTAGTATATTATAATGAATTTTAAAAATTTAAATTATTTGATTTTTACTTTTCCAAATTTTTTTACAGGTTGATATGTCAAAAGTTTGTTCAGAAAGGCTCCACTGGTGATGCCTCTGGGTTCCCGTTTGTCTCTGCATTCTTGTCGTAAGTGTTGCTTCAGCTTATTGATTGTTGTTCAGATCTGTTTGAAACATAAAGATAACATCTTTCAGTCTTGACAATGTCTGTGTGAGCCATTCTTTTGTAAGGAAGTTTTATTTTATTTCTGGTCCAATGATCTATCCACGTTGTACTGTATAGATAATTATTTTGAAGTTGCTTCTAGTATACAGTGGGCCAAATTCTCATTTGTTACGTTAATCTAAAAGTAAAGTGTCTTATGACTGCAATCTTATTTTACACACATGCATGAGTTACGTTGTGGCAACCGTTTGATCAAAGAGTACTGTGTGAGGAAGAGCAGATAACACAAAAAATGTTGACTTACTGGGTCTTTACAAGTGCAGCAATGTAAATAAAGTACTGCCCCTGTTTTCAATTAAGTCATCATCTGGAAATCCGTAAAATAGATGGCAGTTGATATGTAGTTCCTGGATGCAAGATATGTTAATTAAATTACGATGAAAATTATATATATTTTTTTTTCAAAGCATTTAGTTTACTTTGTTTTTCCTGTTCTTGTTTTACCCATTAACTTATAATTTTATTCTAAAAGCCAAGTCTTGCTTTTATCCTAATTTAGTTTTACCTATATGTATCTAACTTAAATTTTCATACATTATAGTATCATAAATGTGTTTCTCCTGACTTCATTTTTCTAAATCAGCATGTAACTTACTTTTGCCTATTTTGTTCCTTAAATCTTAAAAATTTATTTCCTCATGATTTTGTAGCTAATAACAATATTTCGTCTGATATCATCCTTCTTAACTGCATTTCACTCAATTATTTTCTGCCTAATTTGGTTTTACCGTATATTTTTCTGAATTTATCCATTTTGGATTATTGACCTATTTAATTTAAACTTCTTGAGAGTAGCTTGATGTAGTCAAAGTAACTGAACTGTGTTAAAATTTAACTGCAGCCGGATACTCTCATGTTCTCAAACAGCCATCCACACCATAATATATTTAATACAGTTCTGTAAAAGGTAGTGTGTAGCATCAGTTTTTTATATGAATTGTGTTCTGATCTTTTTTATGGTAAATATTCTGAAGCTGTCTTCTTCATTTGTTCGTATTTTGTATGTTGAGATGGAAGTTTTAATACGTGAGTGACATTTTTCAAAAAGACAATAAAAAAACTTAAGTCTTCATTATATAAGCATGAAGATACAGAAGTGTAAATTTACATTCAAACCATTTGCTATCAACTAATTCACCAAGTAACTTATTGTTTCATAGAACAACTAGATGAAATTAGCATGTGTGATTTTATTTTGTATTTTTGAATAATTTAACACTTTAATTTCTCTGGTATCAAGCCAAATCCTGAAACGGGGACTCGCAGGTTGCTTCAAGTACATCCCCTTCTGCCCCCTCCCCTGCTGAGTGCAGTGTTTTCCTCCTAAGTGCTAAATGGGGAGGGGGGTGTATACCGTAAGTAGACATTCACCAATCACAAACTACGTCAGGACTCTGCCAACCTCTTTCTTGTTTAACCACGTCACGGTTATTGGACTTGCACATGGCAAGCATTCCAGCCATGGTCGATTCACTATTTAGTTTGTTAGCATGGAAGGTAAAGATTTATGTAATTGTTTCAGGGAAGTGTGCATGCCGTACTTTAAGTGTAACATACCACTAGGAGGCTACCTGTAGACTAGGATGCACCTACAGGCACTTGTTCTGCCATTCATATTAACTTTTCAACAAATAATTTACCATAGTTAATATCATTGTCTTTATGAATTCCTAAAGGTCACTTAGCATGTCGAAGTTTATTTGTGTATTTCTTTTGATTGAATTTTGCTCCATTGGTAGGCGAGTAAAGCCTGGCCGTTAACACAGATTGACGTATGAACCTGAATGAGATTGGGATCTTTAGCATAATTATCCCTCTGCTGTAGGTCACACTTTTTTTCCTAATGTACTTTAATATGCTGTGTTATGGTGGAGGTCTGGGGGAGGAACGGGACCAAGGCGTTTCTCAGGGCTGAGCCCCATATGCCTACAAGGGAGGGATTTCATGTAAGGGGACATGCATCACGGCAGAGAGGGATTGGACAGTCATGGCCGCCTCCGTCTTTGGGCCATGGCTGCTTCCCTAAGTGTACCTATAGCTAACCTATAACTAGGAAGAGAGAGGAAAAAACAGGCGTAGATGTCGTAAAAAAGCCTCTCGGCGGAATAGGAGTGTAACCACTCAGCAATTACGTGCGTTAAAAATATATAGCTACTGGAAATAGAGGAAGGTACAGGCTTCTTTATTTCTGGAGTGGAACTGTTTTTTATTTATTTTCCGTTATTTTTGGGTGGCCGTACGCTTTAACCAGGGCAATGTGGGTGAGCACAGTTTCCTGGTGGAGGTTGTCTCGCTCTTCTGTATCCCCAGTAGATACCTGAAACAAACTCAATAACACGAATTAGTGCACTGCACTGGCTCTCAGGCAAGCCTGATAAGCCAGCGTTTGTACAAAAATATGGTTCCAGACCTGGGCCTGGGTACAGAACTTTTTGTTGCAGCAGCAGCCCTCTGATTGGCTGCCCTGTCAGCCAATCGCAGCTTTCAGTTGTTCCGGATCTACAGAAAACTTTTAGCTTAAGGCCATGATCCATCATTTCTACTGCTTTTACGATAATAATTTCTTTATTTTCAAATGAGAGTAGATATCAAAATACTGTTTTGTTAAGTTTTGTTACAAATTATTTTTACTATGTAGGCTAATTTTTATAGACAAAAGTTATGTAGAGATGGATAACTAATTAATAAATGGGAATTTTCTAAATTGGGTAATTAGCTGATATAATTGTGTACTTTGTCTCGAAAAAATTAGTTAGCATAATATACACTGTTTTTAACAAAACTGTACAACCGTTTTTTAATATTTGCTCTCGTTTAAGATTTTTAAAAAAAATATTGTGAAAACAGTAAAAATTAAGGATGATGGCCTTAAATCTGGCCCTGAAGTACCCTGTCTGACTGGCTGATGAAGATTGGCTAAATTGCTTTGAGACTACAAAGTTCGGTGCTAATATTAAAACTGGCTTGCTGACGTTTACAATCAACACACAAATGTTTCAAAGTATATTCCACGAATTGTGGCAGACAAAGAAGCAGCGCGATAGTCCTGCTGACGTGGACCTCCTACAATTGCTCCACCTCTTCAGGGGTACCAACAAAATGCAGACGGAGGGGAAGAAAAATAATAGACTAATGCCGCTTGTGGACAGCTGTTATAGGTGATTCGGAATAAAGTGAACACTCAAAAAAGCCCTGATTAATTTCTATTTTCTGCCAGTTTATATCTTTCCGCTGCATGTAAACATCAACATTGTCATGTGCTTTTATTTACATAGGATCGTACAATGTTTACAACTACATTAAACTGCTCCGGTATATTTTAGCTACAATATCTACTCATTAAATGCACGGGGCTGAATATAAAATATAATAAAAAGTAACTTTAGTTATAAATACCTGCGCGTTAATGTCTTATAACGCTGGTTTCTCTCCATCGACTAATTTATACAACATGCACTATTGCCGTTACGAATCTCGTAAATGCTGGCATATTTTATTTGAATTTGTAACTCAAAACCGCCACTAAAAACAGACATGACACACGCAATTCAATAATTCAAGTTTCGTTCTGTTCTACTGCCACGAACGACAACACACCACTTCAGAAACAATAAATAACGTATTTTCTTAATATGTGAAATAAAAAGTATGTTGTTTCTAAGCTGGCAAACGTAAAACATAATTTACAGAATACCGATGGTTTCCCATAGTTTGACAATGATATTCAGTATATACGCACAACGGATGTCGGACAAACACACCCAGAGACAATATATTTATACACACGCAAATTATGCAAATGGCGGGGCGGCGAAAAAACGGCGAGAACCTACCTCTGATGCCACCTGTCGGTGGAACTTTGAACTGACTGAAGCGCGGAGCAAGCTGTAACGAGCATGATGACGTGAGGTCGACGACAGCGTCACATTATCCTGACGCCAATCGAGTCTAATTGTACTGTAAGTAGAAATGTCAATAAGATCATAAGTAAATATTTTGAAGTATATTAAATACAGAGAGGTCGATTTCATCTGATGTTCTTTCAATAATGTTGTATTCAAATAGGAAAATACACGGAACTACATGCGACGAATCGCTACCAACCATACAAGCAGTAAAGTAACTATTGCTAATGGTGACTTAAATGCAGTAATGGCTAGTGATTTTTTTCAAAGGTTAAATCTTTAGTGCTCAGTTTATCCCGAATGACCTATACTAATCTGGGCTCTTACATCATAGCAGCCTGTGCGATACTTGCATGTAACCTCAAGTACAAACATATTGTACGTGGCTCTTGAATGACAACCTAATTTCAGCGCAGTCTATTGCTAGGTAGACAAGCAAAATGAAACTACTGATGTTTTTAACGGCTGGGCGCATGTGTGTGCCAAGGCTCGGCTTGTCCTACATCAAAAGCAAGATGAGCTGCATCGTCAAGAGTTAAAAGAGTTGTATCCAGTAAGCCTTGCCACTTTGTGCAGGTTTCTGTACCATGCCTTGTGCAAAATTTTGAAACCTTGTACACTGTTTATAATAACTATTTGAAGAACTTTAACAATGCATGTTTGAAATGTTGGTAACAGTGACAGATATTGTATACTAGAAGTAATTGTCATTGTATTCTGGCATTGAGGTGTCTCAAATGTGTGTGACGTGTGAAAAATGTTGCCAGTGTGCGACTGTTATGTTGAAGGTGTAGCCTGTGGCTGAGATACGGCTTCCTCATACGTGACAATTCCATCATCTTGGTGAACACTTTTGGTGCGTCCCTACAACTGGGCTATGTTGTCACGTACTACCTATACACCGTCAAGAAGGTGAGTGTGCTACTGCTACCTGCTATTCCTATGTTACACACACAACTACCTAACATTTATACTGTTGGTTTATAAGGCACTCCCTTTGCTTGTCACGTCTGGATCTCTCGTCATTTCTGCTTAGCTGTGTATTTCATAATTAGTGGAATACAGTTGAATAGTCAGCTCCTAATTATCCTTTGTACTTAAATAGCTGTTAACCCACATTGTTAGTAAAAAATCACTGTGCTTTTGTTTACATTCTGTGTTCTGTGTTAGAAACTTACGCTGTATGAAGGGACCTAGAGAGCAATTCCTTCATTGTAAAACAGTTATCAACCTGTCAATCTTTGATCATTTATGCCGCTGCCACTGCGAACACAGTGTGTTAACTTCACAATTCAGACAAGAAACATTGTGTTTGTTCTAGTAGAGGTGATAGTTGTAAACTGTGTGTACAGGATTACAGGATTACCATAGGTTTTTATGCATCTAGAATTGTCAAATCCTGAACTTCTTCCTTGTTTATGTTCACAAATAACAGTTTTAACATGTGGTAAATCTTTTTTGTGTGTGTTGCCCCAATGTAGGAGTTTTTTTTTTTTACAGGTAGTAGTGTACAAATAGTTTTAAATAGTTTTCGAATGAATATTTTTTTTTTTAAATTCTGCTTTATTTATTTTTACTATTGCTTGTTGTTGCACTTATAAACAAGTATAATAATTTACTTTGCGATTTTATTAAAAACAATAAAAAATTATTTGGTTTTATTTGATGACCTTGAAAAGTCTTAAAACCAACATACCTGTTACTTAAAGCAAGATACTGCTTTTTATTCTCAGTCTTCATCTTTTAGATTGGTGTTTATGAGAAAAAAATTTCTCTTTTTAAGCAAATGCTTACTAGAGATGGCACAATTTACGCCTTGTTCGGGCACAACACAAACATGAAAAGTTCTTTGTTAACATATGTAAAAATTACTTTTCACTAATAATTCTGCAAAATTCACCATTAATAAGTATTAAGTCATTTGATGTTATCAAGAAAATATACTCTGGTAACATTTTGTACAACTTAAGCTGAAATTTTGCCCTTCGTAATGTGACGTGCACGGGCACATAGCACTTACTTGGCCTCTTTATCATATTAGTAATTTAAATTTTTTGTCTGAATTAATTTTTTTTTATTGTTTGTAACAATTTAAGTAGGCCAACTTAACCAGGTATAAGGATGTATACAGCGGGATCCAACGTATTAATTGGGGATGCTAGTAGAGAAATTAACATTAAAATTTTATTCAAAATTTAAAATTTTACTGTTAAGGCAAGAGAAAAGTATTAAATTTTACGTGTCAATTTTATCTGATTTATATCGTGTTTGGACTCGTTTTAAAGCTAATTTAATTTCAAGCAACTTTTCTGATTATATTTTTCTTATATTTAGCCTTGTTTGGTTTTTTTTAATTTCAAGTAGCCTCTTAGCTTGCTTCTCCTAGAATGGGATTTATCTGGCAGGCAGGTCAGAGTTCACTCGCTTGGAGGCACGTACAGAGACGTGCTGGTTTTTAAAATTTCAAGTGGCCTCTTAGCTCGCTTCTTCTGGAATGGGATTTATCTTGCAGGCAAGTCAGAGTTTACTCGCTTGGAGTCACGTACAGAAGCGTGCTGGAATGCGGTGAGCTCTGCAGGTCGTTTCTCGATTGACGTGGGTGGTAATGTCGTGTGCAAAAGCACTTCGAAAAGGTGGTGATCCGCAACAGATTGATGATGCAGCAACTCCCCAATTAATAACTTAATGAATGTTTAACTGGTATGGTGGAATAAAACGCTTTGCAAATTTGTCAGTAACCATGTTACATACTTGTCTTCCATTAGTAAATGTAAATTAACCAGTTTTTTAAGTAAGTTGGATCCTGATGTATCCCTCCGCCGCTCGGCCGAGTAAGTCCGGGTGTCCGCCCAGGAATGTTAGTCATGGTACATCGGAGCTCGTGGACGGTCACGGAATGATGGCTGGCTGAGTGTTTAATTTAGTTGGTACATCATGGCGGGAAGAAGAGGACGTATTAGATGTGGGAGAGGGTCTGTGAAGCCTAGAGGGCGGATTCATCAGAAGAGATTCCTTTTTTGTCTTTCTTTTTGCATACTGCCTTTTCATTTTATAGTGATGTAACCAGATGTAGGTATTGATAACCGCATAGTCAGAACTAAGGTAGATAAAGTGCCGGGCCAAGTACTACTACTGAGGGCAAGCGGCAAGTCGTAATACGTAGATAGAAACATCCACCTCAAGTAATCCTGGGCAAGCACTCACTTTGTGGATCGCCTTTGTCTAGTAAATTGCGTGAAAAAAAAGGTTAAATAAAAGAGAGAAAATGCCGATATTATGATTTTTTTTATTTATTCATCCGTTGCTGACTAACCTCACTGCTATCCGGGCTTCAGTATCATACGCACCGCCTCTGCATCAGCTCTTTTGTTTTTGTCATTGTTCTCCCTGCCAACTACTTGCAATAGCAACGGAAGAGAGTTACATCCCCACGTGCACACCACAACACGAACACGCAGCAGCTGCAGCAGCCCCATTAACTACTACTGTGGGTGAGGTCAAAAGAAGCCCGTTACAATAATGTAAAGCATTTGGCCTTATTGAGCCTGTCTATTCAAGTCATATGTGTACATCATTGGCCCTTATGGCAGCTTACTATGTGTTTGTGGTCCCTGGTATGCCTCCAGGCTGTTAAGGTGCCTCTGCAACAATCTGCTTAGGTAGTGTGATATGAGTAAGAGTAATTGCACAAAAGAGGACACAGATATATTGTTAGATTATTACTGCCCGGTCATAAGAGAGTGTGTGCCCGGCTTGCAAACGCATGATGTATTTAATTTGAGTTGGGTGTGTCATCTGTTTTACTATAAATGAACTTGAACTGGGATTATCAAACAATTTTCACTATTGTATTCCTGTTTGTAATAAATGACCTGTCATTGTAATAAGTTAATGACGCATAGTGAGCCACATATATTTATTTAAAATTAACTGTAATGTCAAATGTCTGATTGTGATACATAATTATTACTTTGACATATGGTACATATTTGTTAGGGGTAACTAATTTACTAATTTTATATTTGTACTCTTGTGGGGATTAAGACTGAACTCATGGAAAGTCAGGAGGGCCCTCTGCCATTTGGCAGTGGTATTTGAGTTAAATTTTGTGCTAGAGGATTGAATCAGATCCCATTTTGATCAGCATTTTATTTGCAGGATTTAATTTTTTTTATATATTTCATAGGAATGACACAATCACCGATTTTCCATTTTGGTTTGTTGTCCATTGTTTGTATCTGGTCTCTGGACATGCTGGCGCCAGGTTAATCACTTGATAGGCTTCAGGATACTTGGTTTTCCTGGGGCCAGCGTGGAGTAGTTAGGGTTGTAACAGTAGTTTTAGTTAAATTTTATATCCATCCGCGAGTGACGCCATTCCAATTTAGTTTGTTTTCAGTCTCTATAAACAAATTTGCTCATTCCATAATGCAATTAGTTAATGTTTTGGTGGCCCAAGTTGGCAGTTGTGAATTCTGTACAATGTGGTGTATAAAAGAGATTGTAATAATTAAGAGTTTCCTGAGGTTGAGGTATGCCTCCGCACTCTAGCAGGGGTGATCAGATGCACGGCCATTCTTCCTTGTCTGTAAGATCGCCTCGTGGAAGAAGGGTGGCTGCAGCCACGTGTATCGGCTCACTGGACATTTTTGTAATGGTCTCTCTGAAGTAACTGGAATGGTGAATTGTGGCCGCTGTGGTGGCACCGCACTCTCTCTTCAGTACTATGCCCCACTAGTGGCTTACACTGCTCCACAAAGAAAGTTGGTAATCTGGTCAGTTCTCATACCTGCTCCGGTCTCAGCGGTGAGCTACTCTTACCTCAGGGTTCGTGGTATCGAGGGATGGACGCATGCATAACAGCATTTAAAAACACGTGGTCAGATTAACAGCC
>PNEQ01113367.1:0-42466 GCA_003012365.1 Medauroidea extradentata
CTTGTCTGCTTTTTCTCAAACATAACCATAAACAAGCCAACTTGTCTAGTTTTTCACAGGGCAACAATAAAACGTACAGCCTAGAAAGTACTTGTCTGTTTCTTCCCAAACAAAGCCAATGAATTTCCGAACATGCCTCCAGCTTCAGGCTGTTTGGGGTAAATGTTGACTTGTCTGCTTTTTCCCCGGCAGCAGAGAAATACATACTCGGTGTTGCATATATTATGCTATACTCATTAGTAATCTTGGATATAAATAATAGCTGCGAGCCAATGTCTCATAACATTGGTTTCTGAACACCAGCTCATATTGCTACAACACGCACTATTGCCTTTACGAATCTCGTAAATGCATGCATAGTATATTCAAATTCATAACTCAAGACCGCTACTGAAAATGTGACATGATACGCGCAAATCAAGAATTAAAGTTTCGTTCAGAATACTGCCATGAACGATGATGCACGTAGCAGAAACATATGAAATTACAAATTACCAATGACTTCACATCATTTGCAGTGATGTTAATAAATTATAATTTCAAATACTTTTGAATGTGTTTACCCAAAACCCATATTTACTGAACTACGGACAAACACTATGACTAAACTCACTTCCAAGCTAAGCGGCAAAATCTAATTCTGATGCCACCTGTAGGTGTAATTATGAATTACGTACTTGTGTGGCGCGGAGCTCTAGCGGCATGTGCCAACAAAAATTGATGTTCAGTAACTCGGTTTCATTACTTTGTACTAGCGCTTATTAAATCAAACTATACGTTCAGTAATATGGCAATAAGATCATAAACATTTTTTATAAAATATGCTTAATACAGAGAGGTCGATTGTGTTTGATGTTCTTCCACTAATGTTGTATTCAAATATGAAAATACACGGATCTGTATGCAATGATTTGCAACCAATCATGCAAGTTATAATGTAACTGTTGTTAATGTCGACTTATATTCAGTAACAGCTAATGATTTTTTTCAAAGGTTAAATCTTTAGTACTCACTTTATTCCTAATGACCTACGGGTAATTTCTTATTCTTAAGAACTATGGATGGGTTGGAGTAATTTCCTTGTTTTTATATTCAAATTCAGTGGTCTTCAACCTGACGGGTTGCTTACGACCCTCCAACTCGTTTCTTGTGACCCGCGAACAAGCTTTTCAATTAGTAATATTGTCTTGTTTCTAGCTAATTTCAGAAATTTATTTTTACAATTTTTATTTCAGGTAAATATCTGTCATGCCATTTACACTGTTCTGTTAACAAGGTTAGTCATATCATGTTTCTGATATCATATTGTTGGTGTGCGATGTAACATTTAGCTGTGTGTCCTTCACAGTATCAAATGATAAAAAATACAGTGAAACAGATATGTGGCCTTAGCTTAAAGACGAAATAGGCAATTATTTTCTTCCTTAGAAGTTTTTTTTTCGTCCAAGAAACATGGCTCACTGGTGTATGTACTCATGTTGCAGTTGCATGCTAAGATTATGTCAGGGCTCGAAAATTGTCATACATGAATTACATTTTAACCGTCATGGTTGCAAGTTAAACGTGCCGTGAACGGCATCTTGGCCAACTGTAACGCTCTCATCATTGAATTTCATGCTGTAGTCTTGTGTGGTTGTCAATGAGTTGTTTTCGTCCCTGGTACAAGTTAAAAACGTAAAACTTTGAACAAAGAAAGTGTGTTCAGTGAAAACTGGACATAGATGTATTTGTTGTAAATATTGAAGAATGACCAGTTTTTTTATTTTTTCAAGAGTCAATTGCAGTACTAAAAACATACATTTTAAAGCAGCAGTACGTGATGAAGCCTGCAACGATGATTGAAGAGTATAAAGTCAGCTACAATCTGATAAAGTAGCATAGTATAAGAAAAAAAATGTGAAGAGTTGACACTCATCACTTACCGATCAAAACACAGCTGGTAATTTAACCGTGAAGGTTAGTTGCATTATAGAAGGCAGAGATTTTATTAAAGAATGTGTTCAGTATGTAGCTGAAGTTCTTTGTCTGGCACAAAAATATTTATTTTCGCAAGTCAGCTTGTCTGGAGCTACTGTTGCTAGAAGAGTTTAAGAATAATCATAAGTCATTGAAAAACACTTAAAGAATGCACTTCTCAGTTTTTGTTTTATTAATTGGCGTTGGATGAGAGCACAGATATCACAGACACTGCTCAATTGGTGATTTTATCGGAGGAATTGATGACGACTTTATCATCACAGAAGAAATGGCTGCTCTGTTCCCTATGAGTGGCACAACAAAAATAGAGACATTTTCAGTGCCATTTCTTTAACCTGAATCGTTACTATCTGCATTTGAACACTCTCTCTGGAGTTGTTAGTTTTGGGGCTCTTGCAGTGGTAGGTAAAAATTAAGGTGCTGTGTCACTAATTCGAAAATAATCTGGTTCTGCTACCTGTATGAAACTTAATTCAGTATTCATTAAGAGAACCTGTGCAGGAATAATTTGTGTTTTAAAATTGTTTTCAAGGTGTGACCAAAATTGTTAACGTCATGAGGTCCCAAGGATAGAACCACAGAGAATTTCAGACATTTCTTTAAGAACGTGGAATTTGAGTACTATCTACTAAGCTGAAGTTCACTGACTCAGTAGAGGTAAAGTTCTGTGCAGATGTTTTGTTTGAAGAATGAAATTAGCGAGTTTGTGGCAAGTGAAGGCAAGCCTGTTATTACACGTCAGTCTTCCAGGACAAACATGTACTGAGGTGTTGAATTAATTGTCAAAGGTCTCGTGACCTACTGTAGCTACTTAGATCTTCTACTGCATCACTGTCTCTTATCTTAAAAAATTCTCAAAGGAATCAATTCAGAGGGTTTCTCCAGAAATGAAGCTTGAATTTCTCGTAAAGTTCCTGGTTTATTTAAATTGCTTTTACATTAGCAAGGTTTTACAAGCTTTGGATCCCGTTATGCTGAACTTGGTTTACTGAAAAATGTACAGTATGTATAAAAATGTAGCGCAAGCTCACAAGGAATCAAAGTTAGAAGAGAAACTTGCATCTAAAGGCCTACGTGTACGAACGGAAAAATTTCACTGGACAGTCCAGAAGGCGGTACGAAAAAGTAATTGTATAGAAATGAAGGCCTTGGTGCAGCCCGTACGCTGTACAATTGTACTCCCGGTGCTAAATGATAATAATAATTTTGGGCCGCAGCCCCACTACACAACCGCATTCATCTTGTGTCTTGGTTAGTCCTTAAAATTCACTACATTATTATAAATGGGACCTCAGCCCCATGACATGACCATACTCAGTGGTGTATTTATTTAATCACTACTTCATTATTATTGAAAATTTGGAGAGTCCGTCAGCACAATCTTACTCGTTAGTGTCTTGATTTAATTTAACATGGTGAAGACAATACTCTCTAGAAGGAGTCGCACAAAACACCACAAGCAGCGCTCCTATTGGTTGGGCTGACGTCACGTGATTTCAGTACCACTGACTCCTCTAGAGCCTAATTGAAAACTACTGTGCAGAAACCCCGAAATGACGCAAAAACTAAATGGAAATAAACAGAACACACAAAGTCCTAGGCCAACCAGCCATAAAATCTTTGATTACTCCCTAACTGAATTCTAGGCTTTTCTGTACTGTTACAACTCGTGACTGCACTTTTCTACCTTCCCCTTCCCAAACCGAGAACACTCAAAAGAAAATACTATCATGCAAGAATATAAGACAAATAAATATAAATTATAAGACATGCCTGAATTTAACTTCTATTACAAAACACCAAACAAGACTGTAATTTTGCAATGTTACACTGTGTACCAGTTCGACGACCCCGTATGGATGGCTGATTTTACATATCTAACTAATATTTCTGTGCATCTCAATGTCTTTAACTTACGATTGCTACCTTACGAAGGGTTCTTTTGTGCGAGTTGCAGATGCAAAATGGAGACTTGATACATTTCCCAAGGTTATCCCAGTGTGAAAATCAAGATGAAGAGAAATACAAGAATTCTCTCTTTGACCTTAGGTCTTATTTGGTTACACGTTTCAAAGTCTTCAAATCCAATGAAAAGTTGTCCAATACTGTATATTTACCACTCCATTTTCTGTCAAAGTTGAGGATGTTCCCACTGTTATGCAAATGGAGCTTATTGAGTGACAGTGAAACACAGAGAAGTTACTGAATGTTTATCTCTTGACATTTTATTTACTCGAAATATGTAGAAAAAGGACAGTTTCCAAATCTCTGAACTCACTCTCAGCTCATAGCTTCACTTTTTGGTAGCACCTATAGTTGTGAATAGCTTTTTTCCTTGATGAAAAATTTTAAATCAATGCAAGGAACCAGCTGACTGATGCTTACTTAGACAGTTCCCTCAGGGTTGTTTAATCTGGTATTAAAGCAGATATGCCTATATTAGTTAGGAAAAACAGTGTCAGTTGTCACACTGAACTTGAAAAAAAAAACTATTGTGATTTTTATTTTTTGTTTTAACTTTACCTCTTTTTGTGTTAGGCTATTATAATTTTATTTTGTACCATCATTTTTAAATGTTACAATTTGTGTTAACACTTGGCTAAATTTTAGATTAATATAATAAACATAAATTTTTAAAACATGTTTTTATCACTGAGATAATGTTTAAAAGTTGTAATTTGAAAGATATCAGACAGTTGTGACAACAAATTAAAATTTTTACAGTGTGGCCCGCGAGACTAAATGTAGGATATAACAGGCCCGCTAGTGAAAAAAGGGTGAATACCATTGGTCTAATTACTTAGAAATAACTAACCTTCTGTCCTAATGATTTCTATATTTTCCATGTTTTAATAATCTAGTTATTTAGAAATACCGCTCCTTCCGTTCCCATTTAAACATACAGTCATTATGACTTACTGAAAATTATTTTATAGCAGTTTGGGTTCTGTGCTTTTCTGCAAACTGTAATACTGTTGTTATAATTTGAACTCTGCTTCATGTAACAGTATTTTCGAATAATCCAAGTTAACCAAAATGAAGGAGGCATAAGGATTTCTGCGTGCAAGTTTGTTCGTAGTACTATACTTAAATAATGTCAAATGCTGCACTTAGTCATTGTATTACAGAATTAATATTTGGTTTAGTATTTATTATTGCATGTTAGGTATATTTCCTCATTCACTTGTTTGGATTGTCCATATGTTTTTATTAGTGAGATTTGTATTAGCTGTGCAGTACTCATTCTATAGCGTGACAATGGACGAAAGAACCTTGGTCGGTACCTCACCGTGACTGGAAGGGTGATAAGGCATGAGGCATGTCATCACATCCAAAACCATGCTATACAAACAGACGACATTGAGTAAGGGTGTGCCCATGCAAAGCATATATCTGTCTCTCTCTAATGTTGTGATGTAGCTCAGTCTGTATCTGTACTTAATGGGTAATTTAAATGTATACAATTCCATACTTCTTTACTTGTCAACTGTGGTTTTTAAGTAAGAAAACTACGTACTTTGTGTAAGCTGACCAGGTTTTTATGGGAATAAAATTAAATACAAAGTTTACATCTCTGTACTAATGCTTGTGCATGTACATTTGAAGTACTTTTTGAATGATAGTTTTAAATTTATCACTGGCAGATATAAAAAAATTCTTGTGCTAACAAAACCAACATACCATTGAAACAATTAAAAAGTTTTTCGTTATTTGGTGCATACTGTGCTTTGAAAATAATATTCAACTTATTTTATAATATCAGAAGCAGCCTAACCTTCAAAGCTAGAATATAATTGAAGTAGAGAAATATGTGAAGGTTTGCCAAACCTGACTGCTATCCTGTTTGTAGTGTGGCCCAGTGTTTGCCCCAGATATATTTTCACATGTTAATAATTTTCAATATGTTTGTTTCATATATTTCATTGTCACTTATTGTGTAGGCCTGATGGTCTTTCCGATAATGGTAGCCAATCTAAGACTTTTTTGTAAATAGTAGTTATAATTTTATTTGTTAATGGAAAGCACGTCAGTGGAAATTTGTTAGGATTTAAAGTAATTATTGTTCAGTATCTGTGAACTATATAGTTTTTATTTAATATAAGAAACATTTAATTTAGTAATTTAAAATCATTTTGTTCTTACCTTGATTAGAAAAATTTTCTTAATAATGGTAATAACTTGATTTATAATTTAAATGATTCTGTTTGGCCATTAGTTATTTTTCAATATGTGTTTTGCTAAAATTAATGTCTACAAATTGTTTTAAAAAATAAATATATACGTATTCACTTTAAAGCATTGAATGTGAAGAGGATAGAGATACCAAGCAAGAAAATGTGCCCCTTAGTACAAGACCGGCATATAAAGATGACAGTTGAGAAAAAACGTCACATTTGGTTGCAATCAATGAAATAACAGACTGTTTCTGATTAGCCATATAAATTTAGAATTTAATGTTTCTTTCACTTAGTGTCAAAACTATTACTTAACATAAATGTTTATAATTTGTATAAAAACTAAGCTGTACGTGGAGTTGATTGCAAATATCACCATTGTGTTAAGTTTCAATAACACAATATTTTTAATGGATTCCTGAAATGGCAGCGGGGTGGCACCACTGACGGGCGACGCCAGTAGTTTGCCAGTTAGTTATGGATATTTGTTCATGAGATGTAGGCAGAGACGGACGTGTGTTGTGTTGAACAGTCTCAGAGTATAGAGATGTACTCAGTCAGAACTCATGCCGCTTTTATGTTTAATGAGATGATGAGCTAGCTGTAGACATGTGGCTGTGAGGTAGGATGAACCACATGTGTTTAATTAAGTTCCTTTATGTTTAGGTATGTTCAGCAACTAGACATCAGTTGTGAACTTAACTTGTCAGTTCAAAATGTGTTCCTCAAGAAAAATGGCCTAACTAGAATGTGCATGTTCAGAATAAATTTTTTAATAAAATCAATGGAATTTTAGTCTTTTCGACTAATGTGGACAATGTGATAGCGACTTAACCTCTACATGTTGTGGTGCATTACAAACAACCATGCTCTAAGATAAATTTCAGTTCACAAAAATTCTGCTGTTAACAGAACCAAATATGTTATTATAAGCCTGATGTGTATTACTTGTACTGTGGATATTTTTTATAGTAGGTAGTGCTCTTATTAAAACAATTAAGTGATAACATGAATATCATAATCAGTGAAAGTAGGTTGGGTTTTTTAAATTGATTGTCTTATTAACAGGTCAATCAGGGTCAAAATTGAAGCCTCCTAAAGCATTTAGCAAGCTAAAAAATGTGTTTTCATGATAAAATTCAGTATCAACATCTTGATATTCTTTCTGTGCATGAAATTGCAATATGTGCAACCAATATTACAAGCATATAATAGGCCTAGATCTAACTGGCATCACATGGGTGTTGAACATAAATTAAAGCGAAACACTTTGTACCTGCTACGTGAAGTCTGCAGCTTTTTGCACAGGATAAAATTTTTGTATTTTTCTACGCACAGAACCGCAAATAAAATTGTCTACTTCAATTAACTTCTTGGGTTAAGTTTTCTTCCCAGTAAGCATTGAAAACATTGAGTTGGCTTTGATAGGGCCTGTTTACATTACCCTCTACCACAATTTGACTATTGCTTCAGAAATCCTTGTTGCGAGACATGTTGCTTCAACCACATTATGTGTCAGTTTGTGTGACTTTTTTTTGTTCCTTAGGATGTGTTGCTACATTATGTACAATCTTCCTTTCTTGCCCCTGCAATTGAGTATCTGACAAGTTACAAGGTTTAATTTCTGATGTGGAAGGTGTTTTCACATGTAAATTTCCAAGAATACCAATTAAAATTCTGTGGGTAGATGTATGTACTGAATAATATGTGCATATTTTGTCAGTACTACATTATTTAACATTTTGGGTAAACAGTGAAATGCATGCACGGATGTGGGGTGACAATTGAGTAGTCCAGTTCCAAAACTCGTCCATCACCAAGGAAAAGTGAGTTCTGAACAGTTTTGTGTAGCTTTTAAATGTGCGCTGAACTTGACGTGATCATAGTTTCCAAAACTTGCCTTATTCAATAACAGATACACTTTGAAAAACTGCTTTGGCTATGTCACAAATGGGCTCGCAAATAAATTTTTCGAGATTTGCTTAGTTTTAGTGACAGTGGACAAGATGAGTTTTGGAACTGGACTACTCAATTAGAACTTTCCTCATGTGAGGGCAGGAGGTGAAGAGGTGCATATCATTTCACACTTTACCTAGGCCCTACAGCTTATATATTTTTTTAAAAAAATTTTTTACATGTCAATCGTGTTTCTTTACGTGGGATTTTGAATTCCAACTCTTCTTTTTCTTCTCGAGAAATGTGCATCGTTTTCAAGAATTTTTGTAATTTTACAGAAAATGTTTTCCTTATCACCAAAGAATTTGACAGATTATTCAAGAAATACTCATGTCTGTTTTTAACTGTGACTGACTTACTTCCAGGAATAATTTAAAAACCTTTGAGGGTAACTTGTTTTTTCATAAAAACAGTTAGAATTGCTCTGAAAGTTTTCTGATCAAATCTCTTTTTATTAAAAAAAAAATTGATATAGTGTATATATATCTCACAACTTTAAAAAATAAATTGTGGTACAATATATATATACATATATATATATATATATATATATATATATATATATATATATATATATATACGCACACTCATGCATGTGAGCGCACACATTGACATACACACACATGCACAAGTTACCTTTTTATTTTTAAAGTTTTGAGACACTGCTCATTTAATTTATTTACACATACTTAGTTGCATGATGTGTATTTAACTCCTTCAGATGTTTTGTTGTTTGAATTAAGCGCTATAGAATATTTTTTTGTGGCTACAAATAATGAAAGTATTAAAGATGTTTTTTATGGTAATTAAATAGTTAAGTAATTAAATTGGGAATGATTTTCTTGCATATATTGTAAAGTAGCCATTTTTTTTTGTTATTGTTACATATTATTATTTTTATTATTATCATCATCATTATTATTATTATTATTATTATTATTATTATTATTATTATTATAACCCACAAAATAAAGTTTGTAAAGAATATTTTCTCATTATATGCAACTAATGGCAGGTGAAAACAGTTATATAAGTATCTCGAGTTATGAGTTATTGCGTATAGCTTAAATTTTGCGTATCTTTTTCTTGGGTATTACATGACCTAAAACCTGTATTTGTAGTTGACAGTCTGAAAGTGCATGTTAACATCAAAATTCCTCACAAATCCCTTGTCGGTGCAGTTGCAACTACTCATTTGGTTGTCTGTTCATGTTATTTCAAGCAGGCAACCACTGTGACCACTCTACCTGGCATCTTGTGTCCATTGAACTATTTGTATGATTTCCATTCATCAGTCAGTGCCCTTAAGACTGTATCACTTGCCATATTAAAATATTTATTTATTATTTTTTTGGAATTCTGGGACGAAAAATGTGCATCTTTTCATAATTGTAAAATGTCTGTTTAACGTGAAATATAGTACAGGCATGATGGTTGAACTGGTAAAATAAAAGGCCGCAGTAAGTCTAGCAGATATTTTCAAATTAATTATTTGCTGAAATATTGTTGTTTAATTATGCATTAATAGTTCAAGTTTCATGTCTGTATTGTAACACCATATAAATAACATTTCAGCTACAGTCACAAGTTTTAAATTTTTCTTATAAAAAAAAAAAAATAATACAACACTAAACATTTTTAACTATTCAATATGTCAAGTGATCCTGAGTTTCAAGAAAAAATGGTGTACTCTAAGTAAAAGTTGCTTTTCTGCCTACCAGATGTAGGTGCGACCATTATGTGCACATGCCCAGCTGGCTATGTGGGGTCGGGGATGGGCAGTTTCGGATGTGTGCCATCATCAGTGGGGAATCCATGTGACTCAAGCCCTTGCCATCATGGCTCCTGTTTTGTTTCTGCTGGCAGACCAAATGCTTTTTTCTGCTCCTGTCTACCTGGTTACACAGGCAAGTTTCATTGATTTCTTGTTTGCCTAAATGTGGCTTTGTTTACCCATTATTTGTATTATTTGAGCAATACAGATACAGATAAAATTATCAAGTTTATGTTGTGAATTATCTCTCCAAGTGTATTTTAAGTCCATCAGATGTAAACTTATACATATTTTAGTTGTTTATTGAAATGAGAAATACTAACTATTATAAATTTTCCTTCTACAGTAGAACCCTGTTATAATGTTTCTGAAGGGACTCAAAAAAATTTTTACATTATAAATGGGAAAACATTATAAGATGGTAGTTGCCTATTATAAAGCAGTTTTAGGAACCAAATGAAGGTAGCATTATAACCAGGAAAACATTATAAGTGGGAACACTATAACAGGGTTCTACTGTAACACTTAAAATCTAATAAATAACTTACATAATGTATCTGTAGTTTGTATTAAGTGTTAGGGGCATGTAATTTGGGTTTTGGTGTGTTTGTTATACTAACAAAGAATACGAGATTATTTCTCTGAAAAAAAAAAGTGTTATTTTCCTGTGAATGTGAGTTACTTGTGATCATTTAAATGACATAAAAGGCTCAATTATGGGTCAAAAGATGTGTTAAGATGACAGTAATTTTCTCTTATGCATAGTAATACAAAATGATTATAATTTTACGAATTGTGGGTAAAAAATGTGTAAAGATGATAGTGGGTTAAAGATGTGTAAAGATGATAGTAATTTTCTCTTATGTATAGTAATACAAAATTATTATAATTTTATGAATCATTACATTAACGTGGAGAAATTTATGTTTGTTAACCAAGTTTATGATACAAGTTCTAAAACTTAGCATACTGTGAAAATAATAGAGGTGAGAGTGTTTTTTTTATCATAATTTTGATAGAATACTAATTGTTGCATTATTTCATGTTGAGACTTCAATATGAGTAGCAAAGGTAAATATGATGGCAGAACAGGAATACCTTTCTCTGAATCACGCTTAGAAGTGTTGTTATATATTTGTTGACTGGTCCACTACCTTGGGGATATTAGAATCCATTGGGTTAGAGAGAGGAAAATGCTAGCAGTCAGTACCTTTGAGGAGTGACTCATTCTGATTATCCAGCTTGTTAAGCTATTCACTCCAGGCTTATTCCTATAAGGAAGTCTTGACATATGAAAATAGAACATTATGGGAGAACAGTCTCTGGATAATCAGCTACCAACCCTAGTCAAACGTAACAGTATCGAAGAAGTGGCTTGGCATGTTAGGTGGACCCATTCAATGAAGTGCTGGTGACGAGAGTGAGTGATGGAAGAGTTTTATCCTCCGTGTAAGTTTAGTATTAGTTGATGGTTATATTGGATTTGACATGATGCTCAGTTTAAGTGACAGCAGTTGATATCTTCACAAGGGGACACTTTATTTGCCTTGGAACCTACTTTTGTTGGAAGACACGTCATGCCACAAATTATACATCAGTGAGCCTATCTCTGTCCTATTGTAATTTATAAGGTGCCCAGGAATGCACTATATTTGGCTTTCCTTGGATTCAGGAGATGCTTACTGTAGCATTTAATGCAGTTAAACTCAGCATGGAGACAAGTACTAGTATTGTCTTTCCACTCTATGGAAGACTCTTTGTCCTCTCTTTATTAATGTGCAGTGGTCAATATATTAACACTGTTTGTTTGATTTGACACTGTTGCACCCAGTGCCTTTGTCAAGGTAATTTGGACCGTCTGTACGTTGCTATTGTGTGACAGTATAAACTGCACTATTAAATACAACATACAAATTTAATAATTGAAGGTCAGAATTCTCTCAGTGAATTACTAGAGGAGGTGATTTATATTTATATAAAATTTTTAAGTTGAACCCAATTGTCAGTATGTAATTTCTTTGTAAATATGTAACCTTATGATAGTAATAAGTTACCTATTTTTGTTTTCTTGTAGGGCCAACTTGTAGCATAGAGGTGAATCCATGCTCTAGTAGTCCGTGTAAGAATGGTGCTACTTGCTTCCGGAATGAACTGAGCTACATGTGCAGATGTACTGGCAACTTCACTGGCAGGAATTGTGACATAGAACGGCAAAGTATGTATGTTACTTGGTTACATTAGTGTGACATATAATGTACAATGCTTTTTTCTGAACGGCACCATCAGTTCGTCAGTGCCAGCTGACAGAAAAACTGATTCAAAAGTGCCATTATTTTGCTATTTGTCCAGATTTGAAAGTCTGTGTTTCCTCATCTACATATAGTTAAAGTGATTACTGAAGAAATGGTAAAGAACTACCATGTTCGTCGGCATGAAGGATGACGCCACGAATCAGATGAGTCAAGGGTTTGAAGATACAATATCTTGTTATTATTTTTTTTTATCATTATTATTATAAAAATATTACCTCCAAACACAAACATGGGTTTTAAAATAAAATAAACAATACAACTTATTTATTTGAGTACATTAATGAAATCTATTCTCCTGTTATATCTAGAGGTCAGTATGGTGCAATATATTTTGATCTGAAAAAAGCATATTACCCTTGTCAACATTCCATCATTCTTTATAAACTTAGGTGTTGATTGTACCTATGTTAAATGGCTTCAAAGCTATTTGATGGACAGAACTTTTACTGTCAAAGTAAGGAATGTCTATTCCGCATCCTTTCTTGTCTCCTGTAGAGTTCCTCAAGGTGGCATATTGTCCCTTCTTTTATTTAATCTGTTTATAAATTATATTGTACAACAATGAAAATTTTCCAATTACTTATTGTATGCTGATGACTTAAAAATATTTGCCAAAATATCTTATTGCAATAAACTTCAAGCTGATATTGACTTACCTAGTTCATAAGTGGTGTAATAATAATGTTGTGAATCTGAATTTTGATAAAATCATCTGTTTCTCATTTACACTTAAAACTTATCCTCTAAAGTTGAACTATCTGCTAAATAATAGCAAAATAAAACATAATGATAGTGTGCATGACCTTGGTATATTATTAGATAGTGAATTCTATTTTCATTTTCATGTTGATAATTTGATCTCAAATTCTCATCGAAATTTCGGGTAAATAAGATACATCATTAATATTTCTTCTTCACCTGATTCCTTAATAAGCCTTTATTATGCTTTGATAATGTTCAAGCTAGATTACTGCTGTTTTATGTGGAATAGCATTACCATTAAGGACTCTTAATCATATAGATTCAGTCCAATACAGTTATCTTTACGAGATTCTCTGGACCACTATGTTTTACAGTAATTGTATAGGTTTTGAAATTGATTTTAAGACTGCCACCTTACATGCTATTTAATGAGGCTCTATTTCTTATTAACTCTTTTCTTTATTGCTATGATTGTAGAAGTATTGTTAACACAACAGGTTTAAAGGTGCTGTGACGAGGTGCCGTCTATAGTATGTGTTGTTGTGTCCCTGTTTGCGGCGCCAATTATGTGACGGGGTGGCTGCTGTATTTGTCACTGTTCGTTGGTGCTAAGATGTGACGTGGCTGCGTCTGTAGTTGTTGTGTTCCTGTTCGAGGTACAAAGATGTGGCGGGTCGGGTGTCTGTAGTTGTCTCTGTTCATTGGCGACCAGATGTGGCGTGGCTGCTTTCTCTGTTCCCTCGCCCAGGAGACGTGACGAGTGTGATGTTCGCAGCAGTTTGTGTGACACTTTCTTTTTTTACCCACACAGCAGTTGAGGTTATGTAGCCTGGCATGCTCAAGATAGCTCAGCTTGAATAAATTATTTACAGGGTTAAACAACCATTATGATTTCACTGATTTAAACTCATTTACTACGGCAAATGTGGGTTTATTTTCAATACCACTTTTACTTTTTTTAATTTGTGATATTTTTGCAAAATGGTGGTTCTGTACCAAACACAAATAAAGAAGTCAGATGTCTGGCGTTACCATATTCGACTTTGATCAAACACGAAAAAAAAGTAAATAGAAACACCCATCCGTTGCCTGAGGTTTTGTTAAATGCTATGCCATCCCTGCACGACCTGCAGACGTCTCTCTTACTCTACCATCACTACATGTCTGACTCGGGTCAGCGCCTGGCACCCACTGCCTGACAACTGCCGCATGACTGCCGCCGAATTACTCACTACTACCTCGGGGGCAGCGCCCGGCACACACTGCCCGACCACTGTCGCACGACTGCCCCCAGACTTACTGACTGACATGCAATGTACATGGTAACTAAAGGCGCACTTTGGCGGAGTGATACAACAGAATCCAAAATTTATCAATACCAGCGAAATTACTACACTTAAAACATGAAACAAAGGATTCCAAAGTTTGAATTTATAGTTTTTACATCAAAATAAAATTTTTTATCCACACAAACATAATATTTGGGGACAAAAGGTGCGCAACAGCGGAACTACTTTCGCGGCGCATCCCTAAGCAACCTCCTGTGATGGCTGACCTACGTGCGTCAATAACCTACGTCGTGAAGAAATTCCGTGAAGCAAGCAATCAACCACAACGTCGGCGCCAGAAATCCTACAGCCTGGAGAAGCTTGCAACACAAGAAGTTACTTACTTCACCAGGGAAAATTTAATAATACTGTATACTAAAATTGCCAAATCTCAAAAATTAGGGAAAAATACAAGAATAAGTTATATATCAACAAAATTAATTAAAATTGTACGGTCGTCAATTTGAAACCCAACAAGCCAGGAAAATAAACAAATGTCTCTACTTTAAAATTCCTGACTGTATTTTCATTTTTAAATTTTGAACGGATGAATTAAAATTAATCATGTCCCCAATTACTAGGTTATTGAATCCTGTTGTATCATCCCGGACACCTGAAAAACAAATTCTGAAAATGGCATACACTCCGTTATTACAAATTAAAATTTAATTAAGAGAAAAAATACTTTATAGAGATTTAAACAAGATGGGGAAGTGGCTGAACACTTCACAGTGCCAAACCATATTAGTTGGAATTTTAGTCTCTAAAAATAATGACTTTGTTAATAGGCGTATGTATGTTCCACTTTAATGAAATTTATGAATTCCTATTACTGGTAAGAAAATTTTGTTTTCTGACTTCAAATGAGGTTGATTTGGTGTATATCCTTTCTGTCTTTTATTTTTTTATATGTATGCTACATGCTGTCTTGCTAGTGTGTTGTACTTGTTTAGTCTGATGTTTTATATACATTTGTCTGTTGTTAGTTGTATGTATGTCTGTTGTTATTGTACCTATTTGTTTAGTGTCATTCTGTTATGGGACCCGCATGACTGTTGGATGGCACTTTAAACCTAAGAAATGAAATTATTATTATTATTAATTCTTGTCCGAAAAATGATTGTTCGATGTTTCTGCAGCCTGCCAGGTACTTATAGAGCTAGACACATGTCTGCGGTGGGTGTTTTCCAATAAGCGATAAGAAACACCAGCCAAATTAGCAGCACATCACTTTAATAATATAATATAACCGAATATAAGAATGGTGGGAAATAAGCTGTTAGGCTAAAGAAATATAACAGACAGAGGTACAAGTACTTACAGATGATACTTGTGAATACGAAGGGACAGCACACGTTTTTCCACGGAAGCGCAGTCGCGATGTTTTACTAGTATCAAACTGGCTTCTTCAGGCGGCAAGACATGGTACTCTGCTATGCAGTGTGTAGTCACCTTATTTTTGTGCATTATTGCATCGCATGAACGTAAACTTTATTGCATTAGCCCTGACGTGGTGGACTCAGAAACTTAAGTTCTAGGCAATCAACATAATTGTGATGCTTGCCTGTGAGTAGGATCGTAGATGTTACCAGGTGATGTGCTGGCTGTGGATGTTACAGAGGGAGAGATGAAGTCATAGCTAGGCAAGGAGTAGGTGGAAGGAAGTTAATCTACTGTACAATTCACTGAGTATAATGGTCTGTCACGATGCTCGCTCACACTGTCTCTCTTTGAAATTACTGTATGAACTCTGCGGCTCTGATCACAGATAGGAGATGGGAAAATGAAGTTTAATTTTTACATTTTCATGTGTAAGATAAGCTGTGCTTCAGTAGGAACGTACATAGTTTGATGGAAAAATTTATTAATGATATAAAATACCATTATGTCAATTTCATTTGACTTTGATTTAGGATTGTTGCATGTATTTAAATATCAAAATATGTTAAACTACATTCTGTAACTCGCTGTCAACTATACAAAGAATTAGGCAACCATTGTTATTGTGCAATTACATGCAGTAATGTGTAGTGATTTTTCTGAAAAGTTGATTTCAGTAGTGCCTACTTTATTCTGAACTATCCATATGAGGTGTTTGTATTGTCATTACTTTGTTTTATTAGGTTCAGTTGATGATGTAAAACATCTAATAAATAAATAAATATAACACCCACTAAATAAATTTTGGTTCAGCATTTATTTCTTCCTTTCCATTACAAGTCTCTTAGTGGAAAGAGTTTGTGTTAACATTTCAAAATTCCAAAAATAATTTTAGCATATGCATTTAGTAAAATCAGCATGTTAGTACTCTGTCACAATTTATTGAATTGTTATTAACTAATACATGTCAATCTGAAATTTAAGGGAAAAATAAAATACCTTCCACATTGGGTGTATACTTATGTAAATGTAAACTTTGCAAATGTTTTTTTCATTGTATATTGTGATATTGTATGTATGTAGTTTTCACATTTACAGTAGTATAAACTGATACATTTTTTTATTGTGTAAAAGGTTGTAGTGGGTACCTCAGACAAGACCAAGGGATTCTTCAGTTCCCTTCATCTGGGTCAACAAGGTACTCTTCAAACATGAACTGTGCATGGGTGATCATCGTGAACAGTACAAAAGTTATTCGTTTGAATTTCACCTCATTCCACTTGGAGCAAACTTCTTCCAGGTGCAGTTATGACTGGTTACAGGTAATTGTTATAGACTGCTTGCTTTTCATTGGTGCATTTTATAATTATGTCTTTTGGTTTTGTTTTAACTGTGGGCAGAACTGTTTTATTTAAGCCCGTTTTGTAAATAATATTTTCCATATTATGTCATATATTTCCTTTTGTCATTGTTCAGCCTTCAACATACAAACATATATACATGTATGGATAACAGTTTTTTCTTAATGGAAGATGAGTTTGTTGACTTTAAATAGATCATAAAAACAGGAGGATTTTCTAAAATTCATGGTCATGATAGTTTTGAGATTATTTGATCACAAATACCGTACCCAAAAATAATCACCAGAACCTTGTTTTCGTGAGTGTTAGTATGCCATATTGTCGCCACTCTGCTGGCAAAAGAGGGTTGATTTTAGGTTTCCTTCAGGGTGCAATGAGGTGTGAGTACGAGAGTTCCCTGAAGGGGAGGGGAGGCTGCTAAATGTCCCAAGGAGAGTGGTTTCCCGGGCAGTCGACACGACACAGTCTCTCAGCAGAGCGGGAAAATTCTCACTTTTTATAAAGGGGGTAGGCGTGTTGACCACTCACCATTCTTAGAAGAGCTCCCTCAGGAGGCGGCGTTTTCGGTCTGACACAGGCTTCGGCTTGAAGTCGGCTTCCCTCTTCAGTTGCTGGATGCGGGGGTGTGGTAATGGTGTAGGTTTTTCCGGAGTTTTTATAGGGCTGATTAAAGGTAGCTGAAGGCGGTGAAGGTCCCTAAGGATGCGGCTGAAATTGTCTCGTTTCCGTCTAGGCGGCTTGTTTTCAGTGTCTTTGTATTGACGACAAAGTTTGGAAAGGGTTGTGGATTGCTCGGCGGTTTTCTGAGGTGGGGGAATTACTCCCACAGGTATCGTACTTTCACTGACAACGGCCTGTCTGCACTTAGCTGCGGCTTCTGCCTTACGACCTTCTATTGAGGCTCGTTCCTCAGGCGAGATAGTAATAACTAGGCACTCAATATCAGACATTGGTATCTCGGAATGAAACTATGAAATACGTTTTTGAATTATATATTGTTATACCTTGACACACTTTTACATTCACTGACTGTACACTCAAGTTACTACATTCGGTTTCTCATATACACAAGTCTCTATACACTACTGGTTTACAAACTTCACAATACTTGACTGCGTGGTCATTTATGCACGGAGCCTCGGAACTTCTCACGGACTTGGCTCTACTGCCGCCTCCGGCGGTCACAGATATGCGCCTCGTGGCGACTTGTGGTAGTGTGCATTCCCTAATACTGCCCACGCGGCTAGGGCGTGTCTCCTTTGAACAGTGCTTTCGGCACAAGAGTAGATAGGACCAGGTTTCCGCTTACTTCTCTGTAAGAAACCTGTATAGAGGATGTGTAGGGGGGTTTCCGCTTACTTCTCAGTAAGCAACCCACGGAAGATAGGTAATGGTGAACAGGTAGGAGGGCGGGTTTCCGCTTACTTCTCAGTAAGCAACCCTTTCGAGGTAGGGGGATGGTGCCTAGGCTTGCTCGGGGAGGAGGCCCGAGCCCTAGACTGACGATTTGGCTAGGCGAGCGCCCGCCTTATATAGCCCTGAGGGGGGCTTAAAGTCCCGTTAGTGGGTGGTGAAAATGGCCGCCGCTGGAGATGAGGCTGTCTGCTAGCTAGCAGGCGCACTACTCCAACACCCACAAATCTCCCACACTCAGCAAAAAAATACATGACTCTATTTAAACATTCCCGCAGGGCCGTGGAAATGTCCGTGTTGCCAAAAAAAAGAATGAAACAAAACACTAAATAAATACACAGACTTAATAATATTACGTTTACAATAATTACATACACACTTTCTCTCTTAAAAGTTCATACTTTGCCGCCTGGCATTATTTGTATTGCGTCCATCTGTTTGTTTATATTTGTTATGGCGGGCGTGAATATATACATACAACGGTAAATATAACATCTCTATTTTTATGTTTTACGGCAACACGGCTCACAATATTGGATTTAGATGACCCTTTAGGTGAAAATAAGGTAGGCCTAACTCTTTCATATTACTAATATTAGGGGGCCGAGCGTAAAATATCTCTAAGCACCTTGCAGGGTGCGTCTACTCCCCTCTGACTGGCTAAGCGAGGCTCCGTGAAAAAAATTATGACTAGGGTTACAAAAAATACAAAATGGTTCAGATACATCCTGAATAATTTACAACAGGGGTTTACAATAACTTTAGAGTGTCTCTCAATTCGGTGTCTTCTGGTGACGGGACTCACCCTGGTGTGCATTGCTGTTGGGCCACTGGTAGCTTCGGTGGCGGGTAGGTCTCCATGGTGTCTCGTGGTACCTTCCTCTTTGTTGGGCGGGGTCACCTCTGCAGGTGCGCCGCAAGGCCAGGCGCTCTCTGGGACCAAGTGCTCGAGAGACCGGGGCCCATGGCCTGACAGTGGCTCTGGTTGGCTGCTGGGCGGGCGCCTCTCCTGTAGGTGGCTTCATGGTGGTAGCCTGGCCAGGTTCATGATGGCTCCTGCTCATCTGTGTGGCGTTGGCGGGGTTGGTGCTACTCTGGGTGTGGGCCTTTGACTGAGCCCTGGTTGCCATGTGTGGTGGCGGGGGTGGTCCCCTGGTGGACTGAGCGAGGCTGCTCGTGGAGGGTTGCACGCTGAGGCTGGTGGCGCCAAAATCCCTGCGGCATGTTGGTCTGCATTCTCCTTGGTTACCATGGTGTGGAGGCGCAGGTTGTGGGGTAGGCTCTCTTGAGTCTGGGCTCCTGACGAGCTTGGGGTGGAGGGTGGTTCCCTCTGTTGATGCGGTCGCCTCTTTGTTGGTGGTGTGCCCGATGCCTGGGCGGCTGGGAAAGATGCGTAGCTGCTCCTCATGACTATTGCCGCTGTTGTTGGCGGGCATGTGTTGAGGCTCTTCTTCCCATGTTGGGGTTCTCCTCTGGCGGAGTGGCGGCTTCTCCCGGAAGAATGTGGGGTCTCCCCACGGATCTCCCGATGGTGGAGGTTGTGGGTTGGCTGGCCGGCATCGCGGCGCTGGGTCTTGCAGGAAGGCTTCTGCATGATGCTTGAGGCTGGAGCGGTGAACTCTCTTGGTTGCTCCGTCAGGGCCCTCTATCCAATAAACATGGCCCTGTTGCTGGATTACGGTGTATGGGCCCTCCCACTTGGGAGCGAGTCCCGTGTGAAAGTGGTGTTGGCGGCTTGAAAGTGGCCGGGTCTTCAGGAGGACTTGCTGTCCTTCATCAAAGGTGTGGCTCGGGGTATCCAGGTTGGGCTGTGGGTACTTCTTCTGAACGTACTTGGATTGGTGCTGCGCTGCAGTGGTGGCCCATTCCTTGGCGAGTACCTGGATTTCTTGGGCTGAGGATGCTTTGGTGGGTGCTCGTTTCCACTTCCATTCTCCAGGGCGACGAAGGTTGTAGCCGAGGAGAAGTTCGCTTGGCGTGGCTTGTAGAGCTTCATTTACTCGGGTGCGTAGGGCGTACAGGACTGTCGGCAGAGCTTTGTCCCACTGTCGGTGATCCCCCTGTGTGTGGAATCGTAGGCCCTTCTTCATTTCCTGGTTTCGTCTCTCCGTAGGGTTGGCATGGGGGTGGTAGATTGGAGTGGTCCATACTTCGGTCTCCCACTTGGTGCAGGCTGTGGTCCATTGTCGGCTGGCAAATTGTGGGCCATTATCTGTGTGGACACTTTTCGGGTACCCCCAGCGGGGGAAAGCTTCCTGTTCTTAACTTGGAGATGATGACATGGGCTTCGGTGCTGGCTAATGGAAAGGCTTCCACCCAGCACGAGAAAAGGTGGGTTACCACCAGGAGGAATCGTTTTCCTGTGGTGCTCCTGGGATAAGGTCCCATTAGGTCCAAGGCTATCTGCTCCCATGGGGTGGTGGGTCGGCGAGGCGTCCCACTAGGTTTGAAGGTTCTGCTGGGTTTGAGCGTGGCACAGGCTTGACACTGGGTGACATAGGCGGGAATACCCCTTGTGCTGCCTGTGCAAGCATACCTCTGGTGTATCTGGCGCATGGTTTCGGCTGCTCCGGGATGTCCAGCTAGTGGATGATCGTGGAAGTAACTGCACAGCGACAGTCTCAGCGAGTGGGGTACCCATATCTTCCATCCACTCGTGGGGCTGGGCAGGAACCAAATGTATCCCTGCTCCTCTTTGTATCGGGTTGGGTGGCTGGCTAAAAGATGCCTGATTTCGGGGTTGTCGTGTCGCTCTTTGAGGAACTTCTCCAAATCGTTGGTGAAGGCTATCTTCTGCAGCTTCTGTGTTAGGGTAGTCGGTGGTTGGGTTGCGGGCTCTGGTGGCAGAGTATTTTCCCACTGGTGGAGTTTAGTGGTCTCGCAGGTGTTCTCTGGTGCTCTGGAGAGGGCGTCGGGGAGGAGGTTCTCTCGTCCTGGACAGTGCTCTATCTCGAAGGAGAATTCCTGAAACAGAAGGATCCACCTTGCTAACTTGGACTTCTTGGCACTGGTAGAGTACAACCATTTGAGGGCTTGGTTGTCGGTACATAGGATGAATGGCCTGTCTTCTAGGAGATATCGGTACTTGCGAATGGCCAAGACTATGCTGAGGCACTCTTGCTCATGGGTGTCGTATTTCTTTTCTGTTGGGCTGAGTTGGGTGCTGGCAAATCCGATGACCCGCTTCTCTTTCTCTGAGGTTTCCTGGTATACCACAGCTCCTAGTCCAACCTGGCTGGCATCTGTTTGTAAGATGATGGGTGATTTGTGGTCTGGTCTGTGGAGTATCGGTAGGCTGCGGTACTGCTGCTTTAGTTCTCGGAAGGCTGCGTCTTCTGCTGCTCCCCACTTCCAGCATTTTTGTTTGGTTGACAGCAGGCGGGTCAGGGGTTCCATGTAGCGGGAGATGTCCTGGGTGTAGTCTCTCAGCCAATTGCAGAGGCCGAGAAACTGGCGCAGCTGCTTCGGTGTCCTCGGGGTTTCGGCGTCTAGTATTTGCCGAACTTTGCAGGCTTGGGGTTGATTCCCATCGGGAGTGACCACATGTCCCAGGTATTCCACTATTGTTTTCCCAAAGTGGCACTTGTCTAGTCTGGCGGTAAGTCCATGGAGTTGAAGGCGTTCCAGGACTTGGTGGTGATGCTGCTTGTGCTGTTGCCAATCTTGGGAGAAGACGATAATGTCGTCGAGGTAGGCTACACAGAATCGCCCAAGGTAGCCAGCTAACACAGTGCAGTTCATCATCTTCTGGTAGGTTGCCGGGGCGTTCTTAAGTCCAAAAGGCATTGCCCTGAACTGGAACTGTTCTCCATCGGGGGTCGTGAAGGCGGTGTACTTTCGGGCTTCTGGTTTTACTGGCACCTGCCAATAACCACTCTGCATGTCGATCATGGAGAAGATCCTGGCTTCTCCCAAGCTCCGGAGGATGTTGGTGACGTTGATTGCTGGAGGGGCGACAGGCAGGGTTATCTGGTTGAGAGACGAGTAATCCACGCAGAAACGTGTGTCTCCGTCCTTCTTTTGTACAAGTACAATGCGGGAGTTGTAAGGTGAATCTGATGGCTCAATTATCCGCTGCTGCCTCATGTTGGCGACCTGGTCTCGGATAATTTCCCTCTTCTTTTCTGAGGGGATGCTGGGTTTGCAGTAGATCGGGCGCTGATGGGCGAGCTGGATGTCGTGATCACAAATCTGGGTCTGTCGAAGGGGTTCTCCAGTCTGGAATGCTGCTATATGTTGATTGAGCAGCTGGAGGAGTTGGCTCTGGTCGTACTCAGGTAGCTGGGAACATATGTCTTCCGGGTGGATTACCTGGGTTGGCGTCTCTAGGGGTGGCATGTCCCAGTGTAGGGTGTGCCGCGTCTCGGTACCCAGGTGTAACTGGCGTTGGCCGCAGTCAATGATGCACCGCATCTTTTGCAGCCAGGGTTGTCCCAGTATCATTTCGTCGTCCAATTCGGGGGTGACCAGGAAGATGGCGTCGGCGGTCCCTGCAGGCGTGGTGAGTGATAGGGTGGTTTCGCCGTCCAACGGAAGGAAGGTCTGGCTTTGAGCCAGTTGGGCTGTCTGCATCGTGGGCGTTACCTCGTTCTGCCTCTTCGGGGGTAAGGACTGCGTCCTTACAAAATTGGCCGTGGCGGCAGTGTCTAGGGTGGCGAGGATCTCCTGTTGGTCCACGCTGACCCATGTTTGGGGAAGTCTTGCTGGTTGCTTGGTGCCTTCAGGCCGTAGACCCTTTGTTGTGGGCCGGGCTGGTGGGTCTGTTCCTGTTCCCGGCCATGGAGTTTCCCGCTGGAGGTCCTGGGTTCCTCTCTTGGTCCCTGGGAGGTCGGTAGTGGGCCTGCTTGGCTTTGTAGACCTCACAGTCTACATGGAAATGTCTTGCAGGGCAATACCAGCATTTTGGTAGTGTTGGTCCAGGCGCTGGTTTGGATTTCTCGAGGTTGGGCCTTGGGTTCTGAGCTCTGGGCGGTGGTTCTGCACTGCTGGTAGGTCTTGGCCCTGGTCGGTCAAGCTCCAAAGCTTTGGTCCTCTCGATTAAATCTTCCAAGGTGGGGGGCCTAGGGTTCCTCAGGAATGACCTCAGCGTGGGTTTAAGCATCTCTATGATGATGGAGACACAAGCTTCTTCTCCTCCTTCGGGATGTACACGGTCGTACATTTGGGCCTTCTTGCGGATGAACACCTCTGCATCTTCGTCGACTCGCTGGTTGATGCTGTAGAGGTCACGGGTCAGCCGATTCATCACCTCTGTGCCTGTGAATCGGGCTGTCAATTTGTCCTTGAGCTGGGTCCAGGTGGCAACATACTCGCCGTACTTGTCCCACCAGGTAAGTGCAGGTCCTTGTAGCTGGAGGCGAACCTGCTGTACCCTGTGCTTCTGAGGGATGTGGTTCTGGCGTAGTTCCTCCTCACACTCTTGTAGGAAGGAGACTGGATTCTCGTGGGGTTTGCCAGAGAACTGTGGCAATAGGAGGCGCTCCAGGTTGTCTCTTTCGGGAGGTGCTTCTGCTCGACTGGTCTCTGGTTGGGGCTCTGTCGCTGTCATCTTACATACACGACAGCGAAATGAGAGTCCTTGGTGTTCTCGGGGTTCGTCCGGCCATCCTAGGCAGGCGTAGTGATAGACCAAGGGGCAGGTGATGAATTGTATTTGGTAGTTGCCTGCGCCGAGGCACTGTGGTTGGGCGCACTGGAGCTGTTTCCGCTTGCAGTCGGTACATCGGTACTCCAGGCCTTCTGTATTCTTCGGGGTGTCATCCCACCCTAAACAGGTATGGTGATACTCTTGGGTGCAGTGTGCGCAGGCGATGAGGTAAGTTCCTCTGTGGGTGCATGTGCTGAGGGCGCATGGAGGCGCTGGTGCATCGTTCGTCTCCTCGTTGTCCATTCTGGGGTGTCTGGGCGCCACAAGTTTTTCTTTTCTCTAGAGATGACTTCGAACTCGGATGGGCTATTCAGGGGTGGCTTTCACTGGTAACTTCTCCTGCTTGAAGTCCCTGTTTCGATCTTCGTCCCCACGTTGGGCGCCACGAGAGAAAAATTTGTCGCCACTCTGCTGGCAAAAGGGGGTTGATTTTAGGTTTCCTTCAGGGTGCAATGAGGTGTGAGCACGAGAGTTCCCTGAAGGGGAGGGGAGGCTGCTAAATGTCCCAAGAAGAGTGGTTTCCCGGGCAGTCGACACGACACAGTCTCTCAGCAGAGCTGGAAAATTCTCACACACTGCGGCTAAAATTGTCTCGTTTCCGTCTAGGCGGCTTGTTTTCAGTGTCTTTGTATTGACGACAAAGTTTGGAAAGGGTTGTGGATTGCTCGGTGGTTTTCTGTGGGGGAATTACTCCCACAGGTATCGTACTTTCACTGACAACGGCCTGTCTGCGCTTAGCTTACGACCTTCTATTGAGCCTCGTTCCTCAGGCGAGATAGTAATAACAAGGCACTCAATATCAGACATTGGTATCTCGGAATGAAACTATGAAATATGTTTTTGAATTATATATTGTTATACCTTGACACACTTTTACATTCACTGACTGTACACTTATGTTACTACATTTGGTTTCTCATATACACAAGTGTCTATACACTACTGGTTTACAAACTTCACAATACTTGACCACGTGGTCATTTATGCACGGAGCCCCGAAACTTCTCACGGACTCTGCTCTACTTCTGCCTCCGGCGGTCACAGATATGCGCCTCGTGGCGACTCGCGGTAGGATGCGTTCCTTAATACTGCCCGCGTGGCTAGGGCGCGTCTCCTTCGAACAGTGCTTTCGGTACAAGAGTAGGTAGGACCAGGTTTCCGCTTACTTCTCAGTAAGCAACCTGTATAGAGGATGGGTAGGGGGTATTCCGCTTACTTCTCAGTAAGCAACCCACGGAAGATAGGTAATGGTGAACAGGTAGGAGGGCGGGTTTCCGCTTACTTCTCAGTAAGCAACCCTTTCGAGGTAAGGGGATGGTGCCTAGGCTTGCTCGGGGAGGAGGCCCGAGCTCTAGATTGAAGATTGACTAGGCGAGCGCCCGCCTTATATACCCCTGAGGGAGGCTTAAAGTCCCGTTAGTGGGTGGTGAAAATGGCCGCCGCTGGAGATGAGGCTGTCTGCTAGCTAGCAGGTGCACCACTCTAACACCCACAAATCTCCCACACTCGGCAAAAAAATACATGACTCTATTTAAACATTCCCGCAAGGCCGTGGAAATGTCCGTGTTGCCAAAAAAAAGAATGAAACAAAACACTAAATAAATACACAGACTTAATAATATTACGTTTACAATAATTACATACACACTTTCTCTCTTAAAAGTTCATACTTTGCCGCCTGGCATTATTTGTATTGCGTCCATCTGTTTGTTTATATTAGTTATGGCGGGCGTGAATATATACATACAACAGTAAATATTACATCTCTATTTTTATGTTTAAGGCAACACGGCTCACAAAATTGGATTTAGATGACCCTTTGGGTGAAAATAAGGTAGGCCTAACTCTTACATATTACTAATATTACGGGGCCGAACGTAAAATATCTCTAAGCACCTTGCAGGGTGTGTAAATATTTACTCCCGTAATTTACGCACTTTTGTAATGATTTTTTGGGTTAAAAACAGGTATGTATAAGATAAGTGATGCAACTTTATTCTACTGAGACTAATACAGTGAACCCTCGATAACTCGGACTGAAAGGGGGGAGAAGCTGTCCGAGTTACGATTTGTCCGTGTTATCGATGGGTGTCCGGAGAGGTGGGGTAATCAGTCATTAATCACAAGAAATGCGAAGAAATTAGTACGCTATTATTTCTACAAGCAAAAGAGGGTGCAATAAATTCTGTTTTGTACGTAACTATCGTATCAAGTTACGGGAGGGCCACCATGCAGTGGGAAAATTAACGTAACGTGGAAGACTATAAAAGAATGTCAAACAATGTGGGCAGTCAGATCTTTATTTATTTTCAATGCTGCTACTTCTGGCTGATCCTTTTTTTTATCTCTTTGCTAGAAGCTGGCACCAGGCACCCTTCTATCACATAAAAGTTTTCGTCTGGCTGGTGACAGCCAATGTGCGTGCACGTGTGAGAGAGATAAGAAATAATCGTTGAAGATAAGCTAGGGATTGTTGCGAGCAGAAGTAGTCAAGGTCAACCGGTACAGTCTAGTGCAATACAAACGCCGCACGTGACCACACGTATCTCACACAAGATGTTTACATTGAAAAATACCTTACGTCTGTATGTTACAGCGTAGGGGCAGCAGCCAACTGCTAGCCTGATAGTTACTCTACCCTCCTTCATAGTTACAAAGGTATAAAAATAATTTTCCTCGTATACATGAATAAAAACGGTAGGCCTACTGTAATTAACAATCCTTCTGGGTCACTGTACATTATGTGAACATATTTTAACACTACTAATTTTAAAATTTAATTTTATTTATATAAATTGCATCCTAGAACACATAATTTACAGCTGTATTCTTACACAAATTGTCATATTATACAGCAATAAAATTTTAATCATATTCTACAGAGTTACCGTATTTACTCGCGTAATCGCCGCATATTTATGACCAAATTTTAGGCCCAAAAAATGAAGCTCTGCCATTATAAGGAGTTTTCAAAAAATTACCTTCTAATTTTTTTTTTTTTGGAGTAGAATATAACAAATGTACTTTTTTTTCTATATTTACTCGTTCATAACGTAAACATTTATTCTAAAATATAGAAAAAGATTTTGTCGGTGTATAGTAAAATGAAAAAATTAAGACTACAAAATCTTGTTAATCCATTCACGTGCGTCACTCAATGAAAATCGTTTAAAATTATCCCGCATAAGACGTTTACATTTTACGGTCCATTACATGTACGCTATTATTTCCCGTTAAGTAGTTTATAAACAAATCCGATTCACGCTTAAAACGTTACAACTCTCCAGACGCCGTTATGTTATCAACAGAGCATCATCAACAAGCGAGCGTGACTCATCGTGTCCGGCTTGGGCATGGATGTTGTGTTGTTCTTTCACCACCTACATCGGCTCTTGAAAACATTGTTGTTAAAGGAGCGTAAAACCTTCTCGCCAATTTGTCTACGTTGCAATGCAAAGTAATGATTTTTAATTTTTTTTTTAATGTCCGGGACAATTTGTTTTGCAACCCTGAATTCATTGTACATACCAGAACAAAATAATTGTCCGTTTATGTGTCATAACCTGTAGTTACCGTCATTTCAGAAGACCCATGCTGAAATGTTTGTTTACGACACACGTGCGTGCCTGGCTCGCTGGGCGAAGAGGGAGGAAAGATAAAGAAGTGAGAGGTCGGCCTGCAGCGTTGCATCTTTACTCACGCGCCGCGCGCCTCGCTAGCAACATTTTACCACACGGAACTTGCCAGATATTTACTGTGGGATTATTAAAGGCTAAGTAGCGATGGACGACTTCGTTATAAAGTTTAATACTGTTCTAAAATATAATGTGATGAATTTAAATCCAGCAGAAACGATTTTTTATGTCTTTTAACCAAAAAATAATTAGTTAAAAATTATTAAAATTTTTTAAAAATTCTGTCCGAGTTATCCGAAGTCCGGGACATTGAGGTCCGAGTTATCGAGGGTTCACTGTAATAACTTTAATGCTTCCGAGATGAAAGACTACTTTCATACTTCTGAGACATGCTCCTGACACAAAGAACCACCTGTACGTTTTCAGTCTATGGCATCTCAGTAAGCGGATTTGGTATGGTTTAATTCCGATTTACGTTATATATTCAGATACGTGTTGGTTTTAGCAGACAAGTTTTTGGTTGCAGAGTGAATTGAAAAGAATACTATATCATAAATTTAAAAAAAAAAAAAAAATGTGATAGTATACACTTATGTTACTTCCAAGTCAAATTATTTAATAATTAAGTGACATTTAGTATTCTCAGGAATAGTTTTAAATTCAAGATAAAAAATTTCTCCCCAAGGATCAAAGATTGTCTGCAATACAGCATCGTCTTCCATTCCGGTTAATACAGATGCATACACATATGCACATACATACCAGTATGCACACATGCACACATACTCTTTATCCCAAGTAAGAATTCCGTATTTTTACAGCCTATGCTAACCGATATCTGCCAAACACGTGGCAGAATAACATAACATTTAAAACAACAGGAAGTATTTTGTATGACCTGATGAAGCAGTAGTGGCAGCCGTGATCAACAAATTGGTTAGCTTCCATTTCTGACATTAAAAATAATGTGTATTTTAGCTGAAAAATAAGTACTGCAAGCATTTTGCAGGAACCGTAATATACATAATAACATGGTTCTGCATCCAGCATTAGTCAGTTAACTATTTTATTCAGTTCAAATTGTGTCATTTCTATAACTATTTTACAAACATACGCACCCTTTTCAGTCAACCTATACTGGCAACCAAAACAGTGGACCGCCATTACCAGAATAAGCTTCTCCTGTGTTTGTGTGAATTTGTGATTCTTGTAAGGTGTTATTGTAATATTCTGTGCGTATATTTAATAAAGTGCAATGCAGAGATTAAAATACCTGTCCTGTAATCGCAAATGGGATATTACGACATTTGGCAACCAAAACAGACAGTCATTGCGAGTGTTTGAATGTCTCATGTGTTCATGTGCGTTTGTGATTACTGTATTTTCTTTTAAGGTGTTAAGTTAATATTCTGTGTATATATGTAATATATTGCAGTGGAGGGATTGTAATCGCTAACGACAACTTGCTAAGTTATAAGCTGATAACCCGTCCAGAGAAAAGTGCTGCAGAAAATAAAAAAATGTTATCTACCTTTTATTTATTGTAACAGAATTCGTTTAATGGTTATTTTTTTTAGTCCACGTGAGATATTGTGCCTGTCAGCTGCAAAAGTGTAGGCCTACGTATTACCAAAAGAAAAGGCCAGGACTATGTATTTCCCGGCAAATTAAAGTGTACTTGTTTAATCATATATGTTACCAAAAGGTTTAAAGCAGATTTGGGCAGTTAGGCCTACCCATGTTAGTTTATTACTTACGCTTTTTGTTAATGTATTATTTCAGTTTGTACTGGTGTTCGATTCCCCACTGCAGGTTTCAAAGGTTGACCGCGTTAATTATTGCATGCCCAGACCAATAATAAATAACAAGAACTCCGGGAGAAATCACCAATTACTATTTATTATAAAAAGGCAATACAAAAATTAATGGCACAAAACATGACACAGGCTCAATCTCCATTAAACGTCGCCCAGAAAGGATGAACAAACAACAGTCAAACTTGTGATCAAATTGTTAAATTAATTAAAAAAGGGGCCGTCAAAGGTGAAACACCTATGCTTCCTCGACATACCTTCGCTCTGCTGTAAACAAGAAACAATCGTGAAACCACGCAACTTATTGAAGTATCTGGAAGAGGCGACTCAAACTGCTCGTAAAGATCAATACAACTTACAGTTAATCAAATGATGGTCAATGGTAGGCAGAGAGAACAGAGAACAGAGAACGAACGACCACACAAGATGGCTGCCGGGAGCGGAGTGCCCGAAGGCACGCAGGGCCAGTCGGCTCGGCAAGGAGGGGAAGGGTAGGGAGGAGGAGAGACCCAAACAGTTTCGAAGATAGACGAACAGCGCCGAGGGTGGTAGGCGCCGGTGGGCGAGATATTCAAACAGGACAGTCACTTTTCACTGTCTTCTATCAGACACAGCTCACAGTCCATTATAATCCACATCCCGACAAATTCCGTCATGGTAAGACCGTTCAATAAAAGGAAGTGGTCACACATTTAAGTTGTGAGAGTGCAAATTTTTGCTGTGTAGTCTAAAAGAAATATGTTAACAAGTTTTTTGGAAGTGTGTGAGTCACCCGACTATGATATCAGCACTGATAATTCTAAGATAGGCCCTACCTTCAAAAGATAATTTTTTTCGATAGTCTGCTACATGAAACTTAAACTTCTGCTTAATGATCTGATATTGCAGAACCAAATTGAAGGCCAAAAGAAAAATAATATTGTATTAATGCTTGCATGTATTATTTTATTTTTTATTTTGCTTTTAAAATGTGTTCTTGCACTGTCATATGCTAAAAAAAATTACTCACTTTTTTTTTTTGTTATGCTATTAAATGTTAAAATTTTCAGGATACGTACCTAGGAAAATTTAAAATAAATAATGTTTAGTTTTGAATTACTGTAAACTGAAGAGTAGGCTATCCTGGCCACCTAACCCTAGTAAGATTAATATGTAGCCAATACTGAAAACAAATTGCCTACTTGTCCGAGATCTAATAATAACCAAAAGAAAATCTCAACACACTTTGGATGTTATTGCAATCATAATATACCTTAACTGTTGACGTGTTTTGATTGTCAGCTGGAAAGCACATTGTGGTGGAAGGATACATACATAATGTTTTTCTTTACATTGCCCTATTTTTTTATGATCTGTCAAATAATGGAATTCTTGTACGGTATGGACTTTATAATGTATGTATGTACGTACACACCCACACGCACTAAATATTACCTGTCCAAGAACTGTTGTGTATTTAGTAAATTTTTTTTTGTCCATGTAACGGTAGACACAAATATTTTTCAATTTAGAATTTTGAAGTAGGGCTGGAATTTGAAGGGTACTGGTACCCTTTTTTTTCCATTGCTGAACAATTTACCTTTATTAATCTACTGTCAGTATGCTGCATCAAAAATGTTGTTTTGGTTTATAATACAGATATAGGTTTTCAACATACAATAGAACTTGCAATACAATAGAAAGGCCCGAGAATAACCATCTCACAAAATCATTACCGACGAAATCCCAGAAATGTCACTAAAATGTCATTTTTGAGATAGTCAGCTTCAATTGTCTCTTATCGTAAAAAATAACATGTATTTTAAATTAAATTTTGTGAAACCCTGTTTAGATGTTTTTATTGTATATAAAGAACTTATGCTTATTATCCAGGAAAAGTTCTTAAATGTATTAAATTATGCATGTGCTTATGGACCAAATGTAAAAATATTTTACTTACAATAAAGCAGGACACTTCTTAAATGGTAAACTTGTTTAGAGGGTTTTACTGCATTATAGTTTTACGGAATGCATAGGCCTTGCCTTGAGCATGTATAAGATTCAACAAACATTTTTATATGAAAGTTTCAGGACAGTGTTTTAAGTATAGGCAACAATGAATTTTTGCATTCCAGTAAATACTGCCACAGCCATGCCATTTCATCTTTACTGCTGAACACAGCAACAGGCGTAGAATTTTGACAAAGAGTGAGTAGCGTGCAAGATGACTCTTCTCGTCTCCCACACTTGTATAGTTACTTCCACAGACTTAATTTGGCCAACCCTTTCCCTATCTTGTTTAACTTTCCATTTGCCATTTTCAATTAGGATACAATGTTCGTGGGAGTTTTGAGTTGTATGTATGTGCAATTAAAGAACTTATAGTGCTAATATGCATGTTGAAAAATCAGAAATGGAAAATTAGTTCATTTTTTTTTTTTTGCATTAGACTATACCAGTCACCAGACTTATATCAAGGAAATATCTTGTGTTTGGCAGACTGCTAGCTTGCCACACGTATTAATGGAAAGGGGAAGTGGGGTCTGGTCTGCAGAAGTCAGCTGAGCAGTGGTGTCTATTTAGATAATAGTGTATGTATTCCTTGGGGCTTATTCATAGTCGTGAGATAGTTCCGAGATGATCCTGAGAACATCTTGTGCCAGTTAGCCCAGGGTTGGTCCTGACTTGTTCTGGACCAAGTGTTACCTTATTCACAAATGCCAACTAATGCCGGACTAGAGGTAGTCGCGAGATTAGCCTTGTACACTGTTGCCAGAGGCTTTGTGCATGTGCACTTCAATTTTTAACACACAGGTAGGCATTCACTAGTGAAAATAATTTGAGTTTCAATGACCCCCAGAATACTTAAACCAATATTACAATCTAAAACCCTCTTAAATTATGGCACCGTGAACTGGGCCTAATACAATATATTACTTCCACAACATATAACCATAACGTGAGAGTTTACTATTGAAATAGTTTTCCTGCTTTCTCATTTACTAACCTTCAAGAATTCACATATATTATACCAAAACAAAATAATAACATCAGCACCTAAAGGAAACACCCAAAACTTAAATTATACCCTTGTAAACATTGCTGTGTCCAAACAGCTGATCACTCTCTGAAACTGGGTCAGACTGCTGCCTGGCCAAACAACACATGAAAACATTAGTTACAATATTTACACAAATTTGGTCACTAATAAAATTATTTTACAAATTCTGATGAAACCATTCACCCTTACAGACTACCCTTCCAAGATCTTAGTAGCATTACATGCCAGTTGGCTCCTTTCACCCGATACACATTATGTCCCTCAATACCTTCCACGGTATAAGGTCCTTCGTAGAGTTTAAAGAATTTTTTGATGTGCTTATCCAATCGAGGTGAAGTGAGATTTGTTGCGATCAATACTTCATCCCCTACCTTAAAATTCACTTTCTTTAAGTTTCTGTCCCATTATTGTTTCCTTTTCTTCGCTTTGAACTCTAATCTATGCTTTATCACCTCGAAATATTTATCCTTAGTATCACTACCACTAGGATAGTTCTCATAATTCTGTAGCACTGTTCCTGGTCGACCTTTACCTGTTACTTCAATTGGTGTAGCCCTAATACTTTCGTGCCAACATATAAAGTATTTATAACTTTCTCCACCTCGCCCACAATATTGTTCCAATGGCCATGGTGCTCGTGACAATACACTCTGAACAAACGTCCTAACTTTTTCATAACACGTTCTGCCAAATTGGCAGCAGGGTGATACACTGCAGTAAACCCTAGTTCTATACCCAACACTGTTGTCAATGTCCTCCATTTCTCACTCCGAAACTGAGGGCCACTGTCCGAAATAATTTTGTGTGGTTTACCTATTTCTAACACATATTGATCCATTACCTTTTCGGTCACTATTAATAGGATACAGCCTTACAAATTTAGAGAAAACATCAAGAACTAAAAAAATATATTGTACACCCCCTTTACCCTTAGGTATAGGACCAACCAAGTCTACACATACTGCTTCATGTGGCCTAGTTGACAGCACATGTCCCATTACACCCTGACATTTTCTGTTTGGGACCTTGGTTCGTGCACATAACAAACACTTACTAACTACCTTAGAGACAATTCTGTATATTTTCCTGAAATGGCAAAATATTTGAATATATCTCACTGTCTTAGTCATTCCATAGTGACCACATTCTATATGCATTGCTTTTCCAATCTCCTCCCTTAACTCATCTGGTACACATAATACCCACTTCGAATTCAAATTAATGATATTTTGAAACAGATATCCATCCCTTTCACAAAATTTCTCTTGGATGATATCTCTACACCTTCCTGACCGTAATTCTTGTAAAACCTTACTTAACCTTGGATCTTGTACAATTTCTTTCTTAATTTGTTCTGTACACACCTTGCGCCCCTGGTTCACCTCTTTTATTTCTTTGTTCAGATTCATAATTTGAAACTCCCTAGTTTTAGTATTGGTAGCATCTGCCCTACTCCTAGATAAGGCATTTGCGACCACCTGCGTCTTACCTGGGACATAGTCAATATTAAGGTTATATTCCTGTAAAGCCAAAATCCATTGGGTAAGTCTACCATGTAATAATTTGCAAGACTGTAAGTGGCACAGGGCCTGGTGATCTGTCAAAACTGTAGTGTTTTTCCCATATATATAGATTCTAAATTTAAAGTAAGCAAATACTATGCTCAAATGTTCTTTCTCTGTTACTGTATATTTGATCTCAGCTGCAATTAGTGCTCGGCTAGCAGAACTGATGAGCACAGGTTCCCCATCCTGGTTATATTGAAACAATATTGCCCCTACTGCCTCATCAGAAGCATCGCATGCGATGAAAAAATCCTTATCTAAATTTGCATGATGTAACAATACTTCTCTTCCTAATTCCAACTTCAATTTATCCACTGCTTCACTTTGTTATTTGCCCCATTCCAAATTTTGGCCTTTCTGTATTAGTGTCCTCAGTAGTGTACAAATTTTACTGAAATTTGGAATGTACTTACGAAATAAATTAAAAAATCCAGTTAACCTTTCCAGTTGTTTTCTGTTTTCAGGGTAAGGGTAATCATGTATAGCCTCAATCCTGTTAGGATCTACTTTCATCCCTTCAGCACTAATCAAATTACCCAGAAATGCTATCTCTCTTTTCAAAAATTCTGATTTTGTAATGCTCGCTGTCATCCCTCCCTGTTGCAATTTTGTTAATACTAATTTCAAAATTTCACAATGTTCCCGAAACGTCTTTGTTGCGATAAGTATATCATCAACATATACAGTAACTGATTCCAATACCTCTTCCAAACCTCTGATGAAATGACTCACCGATACATTTAGGCCAAATGGCAATCTCTTGAACCAATATGTTTTTCCCTGATTGGAAAAGGCTGTGTAAAGTGTAGATGTTGTTGCTAGTGGAATTTTCCAATAAGATGCTACCAAATCTATTTTAGAAAAGTAAATACAACCTTCAAATTTCTGAAGTACTTCGTTCATTGGTCTTGGAGAATCTCGGTTAGGGATCAATATTTTACTGACACGCCTCGCATCAAGATATAACCTAACCCCTCTGTCTTCTTTACCACTACAACAATAGGGTTTAGGTATTCTGAACTACGTCCCTCTATCACATCAATGTCGACCATGTTTTCGATTTTTTGTCCTACTGCAGACCTGAGCTTGTGTGCTACCGGATAGGGTTTCTGAACAAAAGGTTTATGTTCTCAAACTTCTAGTGTGCATTCATATTTTCTATTCAGAGCTGGAAAATTCGCAAAAGTCTCGTGACTTTCTTGTAAAATTTCTCTAATTATTTCTTTCTCCCCGTCAGTGCCCCCTTGTAACTCTATTTCCCTTAGATCCTCTGGCGTACAAAACCTCTTTCTTAGAAAATTGCCTTTTAACTTTCCTAAAAAATTGCCTTTTAACTCCACGACCTCATGGTAGTTTTCCGCTATTATCACTTTTAATTTACATGAATCTGCCAAATTTACTTTTTGACCGAACTTAATCTTTTCCCAGCTATTTGGATGCACATTTCTGCATGATTTATAACAACTTCCTGCTTCTGCAGCTAGTCAGCTCCTAACACTATATCAGTGCTCAACCCTTTCACAACTAAAAATGTTATCCACATTATTTTGCCTGCAATTTTACACTCCAAAATGACCTGCCTTTTTACATTCTTATTTCGGGTTCCTGTAACCCCTACAACCGTTACATTCAATATTGGAAGTGTTGCAATTACTTTCACCCCACAGTTCTCTAATCGTTTTAGGTACTCTTCTGTCATAACTGTTACGTCACTTCCCGAATCCACAAGCATTTTCACATTTTCCTCTATAGAGGAATGTATGGACATAAACCGCTTTTCCCTTTTACCATTCCAATTTCCGCATTGTCCTCCTCAAGTAGTACATCGGACTCTAGTTGTACTTCGTCCATTTTGTTAGCCTTATGGTTCATGTGCAATACCCTACAATAATTATTATTCCCCTCAGGATTGTCGAGAGAGGCATTCGGGACCCAATTCCCCCCTCATTTAGTTTAAATTCTGTTCATTTTCCCTTCGTCCAAACCGACCCTACTAGTCATTATGAAATCTACCCTTTCTGTGTTCTCCTTGGTTTTCCCGTGCCTGCCCGGGTTCTCCTCCCTTCTTCCATTTCCAGCATCACCCCTTTATTTGTTTTCCCTTCCATTTAATTTCTATGTTCCTCCCTCTCTTCGGAACATTATACTCAGTGAATTGGACAGTAGATTGACTTCCTTCCACCTACTCCATTCCTGCGGTCGTCTCTCTGACCCATGTCCCTATTTTCTCGCTCTCTTCTCCTCAATCCCTCCTCCCGCTCTTTTCTCTTATTCATTGCTTTCAGCAAGGTGATCAAATCATTAATGGCTTTGGGCTTGCTACCTAAAATACAATTTTGAATTGCCAAGGGACAAGTGATGTGTGATATGTGATACAAACCTTTCCTCTGAAATTCCCTGATCTAAGTACTTAGACTGCAAGTGTTACTGTTGAACATAATTGGCCATAGGGCCACTCTGTTGTCGGTATTTCCCAGCAAAAATGTATTTTAAGAAATCATCCTATGTATAAATTCCCCAATATTTGTGCAAAAATGCCTTTTTTGCTTCTGGAAAATTTTCCCACTCTATCTCCTTCCAACTAGCCCATTGGCTGCATCACTTCCTAGCCTGCCTGTGAAAAGCTGCACTTTTTGTTCATCTGACCCCACCATTGAATTAAAAACCTTTTCACATTTATGTATAAACTGTATAGGGTTAGACCCTCTGATGTCCCCATAGAATTTGGGTACTGTTTTTTCAAAAGTGACCACTTCATCTGCATTTAGCAACCCTTGGCACCCCACCTGTCCATATCCCTGCTGACATTATTGCTTTACCTGTTCATCATACTGTTTCATGCAATTCTTTTGCAGTTCATTAACTTAGGTACAAATGTTTTCTAAGTGTGTACCTATCGCTGGGCTGTGACTAAAGACATTTTCTACCCTTTGTTCTAGGTTATTTTCTACTTCCTGCATTTGTCTCTCAATTGTGTATCTATCGCTGGGCTGTGACTAAAGACATTTTCTACCCTTTGTTCTAGGTTATTTTCTACTTCCTGTATTTGTCTCTCAATTTCCTGAATGTCCCTTGTGTTTTCATTAACTCTGATCCAACACTGTTCAACCTCTGACTTATTTACTAAAATTGTTTCGCTCTGACTTGCAATTGTCGTGCCTGGACTTCCTTCACCACCCCCTGTAGATTTTTGCTAGCATTTTCTACTGTTTTGGTTCTAATTTCACAATTTTGAAAAACTCCTGAATTTTCCTGCACCTGGTTAATTACTTTCTGTACCACCTTCTCACATCTCATTACACTGTTTGTTACCTCTTGTGTAATTTCCCCTAATTTTTCGTTGACTTCCCTCCTTCAGTCCATTTACTTCTAATTGGATATTGTCTTGAAAATCTGTTAACTGTTGTTTTAATTCTGTTCGCGACATATCAAATGTTCTATTCTTTTCTATTTGTCCTGTTTGCAATACATCAAATTTTTTGCAACCTCTGCTAGCATATCCCTAATCATTGATTCTAATTTTGAATTCTCTGCGTTATCTTTGGGAAAACCCCTTAGTTCTTGTTCTTCGTCTGACATACTTACTATACTACGTATATTCTAACATTACACAGAACAACAATACTTACAAACACAATCTCATAAACATTTTTTGCCACACTAAAAATGTTTTCCTACATTGCCCTTGAATTTAACCATTGTAACACTGTTCTTAATAAGTACTTTGTTTGACTCGCTGTTCTCGGCGTGTTGCTCCCTCGTCACATTCCTCTTTCCCGGGTCATTGGCTTTTCCTTATGCCAGCAGACTGCCTCCTCATCCTCGGCATCCTCTCAAGTCGTCCGCGTCGAGTTGATACCTGGGAACCAGCTGCTCGCCCCACTTGGGCAGCCAAATGTAGCGTTTGGTCTACAGGCCCACGATGGATGAACAAAGGTAGCGTTTCATTACCACATTGTACCTGTGTTCCATTCGGTACAAGCAAATGTAGCACACCAGTCCTCCTAGACCAGTGAACTAGCTCGATGATAACCCAGCACCAAAGGCGAGGTTACAAGCTGTAACATATCTCGATCTGTAGTCATTACCTCCGGAATTTACTGGTAATAATTTTGTAGGTGATGTAGTATTGTAGATCAAATTTATGATTTCCACAGACACCATCAGAATTCTAAAAGAAAGGTTCGTTCCGAAAGAATATACTTCACTATATTCCACTACTTCTGGTTTATTAGATTACGGTTTACATCGGCACAAAATACATTATTCCAGTCTTAGCACGGTGAATCCGGTTCAGAGAAAGTTACAAACAGAAACACAGCATCACTATATCAGGCGTTTAAATTAAGTAAGACAATTGGTACACGGTGAATACACATGCGGCGAAGAAGAATGAGTAGCCATCCTGGCTCTCTCTGCACCGAGCGGCCTACATGCACGGGCGGAAACAAATTTTGTAGAGTTCAAATTTGTCCGAAAGAAAGGTTAAAGAATGTAGACCACGGTGCTGCCCGTGCATGTTAAATTTATCCACTCCTGAACTTCATTTCATGAAAATGTTTGGGCCCCAGCCCCGCGCACGTCCTGTCCGGATTGCGTCACAACTTTTTCTAAACATCGCGGAGGCAAACATTTCAGAACGAAGGGTGAATGGATGCCACATGCCATGCTCTCATTGGCTGGTTCTCGGTGGCCTGACCCTCGTCATTCATTCGTTATCTAGAACCCTCTACGGCACAATCAGAAATTATGCATTAAAACAACGAACTGCGCCAAAACTCCCGCGGAAAAAACATAACACAAAAGAAAAACAAAGCTACTGCCTCCTACCAAGGCCACCCAGCCATAACAACAAACATTACACCCTATCTAGAACATTCTGGAACCGAGACCACTGAAATAAAATTACAATTTTAAACATTATACTATAAAATTACGATCACATAAGATATTAATTCACCGAATAAAAACCCTTGTTCTGCAATGCAACAAACTATACCTGGATAGCCATTTGATGTGGTGTTAGTGGTGCCTGGACTTGATTTTGTCGTATTATAACTAGTCTGTTGAGAGAAGTACTTAACCGCTCTCATATTGTATGGGTTGTGTGTTGTCATTTTTAATGGTGGTGGAAACACATGGCCTGAAATGGTAAAACGAACTGTTCGTTGTTTGTCTTCAGATATGATTTTTACCCTTCTCATGTCCATAACACATCTTCCCTTTTATTTCTGGTAATTACTGTCAACAGTGAGGGGCTATCTGGGACAGAGCATTTCGCCTCTCTTCTTCATGTCTAAACATTAGGTTGGATGTTGCTGGCAAGGGGACTACAAATGGTATGACGTCACAGTGTCATTGCTGGATTTGTAGCAGTCTAAAAATAGTAGAACAGCAAAGAAGTGCAACAGTGGTCAACATCAGTCACCCATTCATGTGTCATGCGAGCAGCGTAACTCACCAGGTGCATGGCATTGCTCGACAGGTGTGCACTTTAGGCATGTTTGAGCTAAAGTTATTCAAGTTTTTCTGCTCATTTTTTTTTACATCTGTGGCCTACCAATGGATGTTTGTTTCACAACCTTTATTATTGCTGTATGCAAACAAACATATTTTTAAGTAACTTTTAGCTGTAACTTTTTTTCATTTTGCCTTTTTTTTTGTCTGGGTCTGGTGTAGTGAAATCACTGTAGTTATTGGATTTGTGGTTCAAGTGTCTGGGTTTTACTGCAATTTCATAAAAAGTAACATCAATTATGTATTTAATCTTGCTGATGTAGGTAAATTATTACAGTAAAGCCCCAATTTTACTGGGCATCATGATGCCTAAGAATGATCTTGTAAAGTGGCTACCTCATAAAATCCAGTACTCGTAAATTTGGGTTATACTGTGTATATTTGTGGTAATGAAGTTATCTGTTTCTTGTAGTGGTACTGTCCACCATCAGCATTGGAATAAAGTGCATTTAACACCCCACCTCAACCCCAGTGTTGGGCCTAGCTAGTCGGAGACATCAGACTTTTGGAGTTCTTCTGGGTTCGTAGGTTCAAAAGTGGAGTTGAACGATAGAGAAAATAGTTTAATGACAGAACATTGTGTATTGGCTCTGTGAATTTTACCTAAGGATTTTACAACACATTACAATCAATGGGCTGTGCAATAGATTAATCACGTGGCTGAAATGATACCAACACGTCTAACACTGGCGGGTTTCTGCGGTAATTTGATCGCATGTGCGCAAAATCTAAGTACGGCTACTACATTGGAGTCTAGCATTATAAATCATACAGACAAAATAGACATCTGTGCTCAGTATCACTGTTGATGAATACAGGAAATCTCGCGCAATGGTGGTTTCAAGTCCAAACTGCTAGTAAATTCCATGTGGCATGAAGACCACACACATTAAGGCGAATTACTATAGACTGCCTAGCTCGCTAGCATGCACAATGCCTCCGAGGCCCAGGCTTTACCCGCTTACGTGCCCTGCACATCTTGCCCCTTTGGGAGACAATCAAACAAAGACACCCTCAAAAATAAAATTGTCAACACTAGAACACTCCTAGGGTCAATGTCACCAACAGGATTACCACCTTCTGAGACCTTTATTAGTTACAAATAATAGTATAAATAAGTGCACTGCCTCAAATTGAAAATTACACATTTATATAGTAAAACAATGAACTCCCACATTTTTAAATGCTATAAAATTGGCTATTGTGAATGTAACTAAATGCCAAAATGTGATACACACAAATAAGTACTATGGCGCCCCAGATGTGACATACCAAGGGGTGGGGAAGTAACAAAGTCCAACCAGCATTACGTCACACATTCCTAAGGAAATACCCTGTTCCCTCGAACTGATGCTGGCCTGACACCATGATATTGTCTTCTAGTAACCTGTCGTTGCACATAATTTGAAATTCATGAATTACTTGACCTGATCAAAAATTACATCAAAATGTTACTAAGAAAAGCTCCAGGAAATGAAAAGCTTATTAAAATGAGTACCAACAACATATAGGTACAAAAAGTAATAGTAACTAAGAAAATTTCAAACATATAATTATCAAAAATTATTACATTTTAATGAAACTAATTGCTTTCAAATTGATTCTACTTGACCCCGATATCCACTGCCGTAATTGCTTACTCTTGAACAACATTCTACTAATATGCCTCCACATCAAGATACAGTAGTTTGCTATATTTGTTTTAAAGATATAAAATCCTTAAAGTCAGTATATTCCAATACCATGAAATATAATTTGTGGGAGTTCATGTGACTTATTGTCAATTAAACTGTAAATAGTGTAAATTTTTCCTTTGTGAAGAATATTGAATCTTTCTTATTATGCCTGCCAGTGAACTCAATTTTAGCCATATACAGTTCAAATAATAAATGGTACAAATCAAGATCAACATCATTTGGTGGTTCCTTAGTGATATAAACATATTGTGAAGTGTGCAGCCTCTTCCTCACTTATTTGAATATAATTTTTTTTCTTATTTCAATTTAATTATTTAAGTACAGACTATGCCTTACTCTATATTGCTTCATGCAGTGTTCAGGAAGATAACAACAGGGTTCAATAACCTAGTAATTGGGGACATGATTAATGTAAATTCAGTTTTCAAAATTTAAATATAAAATGCAGTCAGGAATTTTAAAGTAGAGATTTTTATTTTCCAGGTTTGTTTGGTTTCAAATTGACCACAGTAAAATTTCAATTAAATTTGTAGATACCAGTACAACTCTTTTGTGTATTTTTCTTGATTTTTAATTTTTGCCAGTTTTTACTAGTATATTAAATTTTCCTGGTGAAGTGAGTAACTTCTTGTGTTTCAAGCTTCTCCAGGTTGTAGGATTTCTGGCGCCGACGTTGTGGCTGATCACTTGCTTCATGGAATTTCTTCATGACGTAGGTTATTGACGCACGTTGGTCAGGAGATTCTTGGGGTTGCTTAGGATATTGCGCCGTAAAAGTAGTTCTGTTGATGTGCATGTTTCGTCCCCAATTAATGTATTTTGTATTAATATTCTGTATTATTTTGATGTAAACCTATAGATAATTTTTTTGAAACCGTTTGTTATATGTTTTTCTTATATTTTTGCTGTTGCTGGTAAATTTGGATCTTGTTGTATCACTCCGCCGAGGAGTACCTTAGCTACCATGACCACCCAGTGTGACGCGTCCCTTTTGCGTCTGCTGCTTGTTGCTGCGGTCTATTGATAATGTTGTCACTCGGCGTGGGTGTTGAGGTTATGTTATGAAGTGCTCCGGATAGCTCAGTTTGATTTAATTTCAGGGTTAACCAATCATCGTGACTTCATCAATAACAACTCACTCAGTCAACGGTTGATTTATTTTTTGTGTAACTT
>PNEQ01113368.1:0-33793 GCA_003012365.1 Medauroidea extradentata
CTACAAATTTTCATCCCTTAATATCAAATGGTTCCCGTCAAATTCAATAAAAACCATACTTGCAACCCCATCTTCACAGGGGTTTCCTGCCCTTAGGAGTGGTTTCCAGGCATTCGTTGCCAGACATTTTCTAACTGTTATTTTGCAAGGAACATCCTGTCACAGTTTGTCGCAGAGCTGATGACTCACCCTGTATATGGTTTTGTAGTTTCTCTAAAACTTTTAACCGGAAAAAACAAATATATATAGTTTTTAAACACAACTTAGAACTAAAAAATTTAGCATATAGCAAGGCAAGTTATCCCTGCAGTGTCAAAATTCTCCGGTTTACGGTGAAATTCAGCAACGTTTTAACTGCTCTTACATCAATGAAGTAACTAATTTTAAACCGTACCGATACCATTACACCAGCATCGTCATCTTCCTTTCCATCTTGCTTCGGCGCTTTGATAAAATATGACAATAGGTTACTTGCGTTTCTTTTTTGTCACACATATCAACACTTTCGTGCAATGTAACTTCACAAAAAATAAAATTACATTTTAAGCAGCGTAAAAACGGCTCGAAAAAGCTACTGTGGCACAGACAGTTACAGCACTGCAGAAGTGATATCTTCAGTCTACAGACTGAGACTAGAGTCCCCTGGTCATGCTGATACCAAACTCGGTACACTTTCCAGTCCCTCGAAGCAGACAGTGCTAGTGTTGTTTGAAGGGTGTGTCTCAAATGGTAGGCTGACAAGCCTGCAACCCTGCTGTGCCAAGAGACAGCACTCAAAAAAAAAAAAAGTAGACGGGAGAGAGAGAGGCTTTGCCCTGGAAGTGAATTCTTGCACCTTAGTACAAAATACACCTAATTCCAGATTCCAATGGCCTAGACACATTATTATTAGGTTTATATTTTAAATTTGAGTCTTTTGGTTTCGGGGGTTGGGGGGGGGGGGCTGGGTCCCTTGGCCCCCTCCCTCTCTGGATACACCACTGTTTCTTTTATTCTATCATTGCAAGCTTTCCCGGCTTGGATAAGTAAATACATGCCGTTACTGAATCCATTTTCAATTTTTTAAACAAAACATCAAAATACAATACCCAAATAATATTAAATAAAATATTCCTTAATGTATTAAGTTTTTAAAATGTATTTAAAAGTACGACATAATTTATCCTATGAAAATATTTGTAAGATTAAAACGAAAAACGTAGGGTGCATGCAATACGTGGTAATTGATGCATGAATAGGTCACTTAAATCACTAACAATGCACCGCAAATGATAATAATAAATTGTAGTAGGCTACAAGTTTCCACGATAGCTGTTGGATGCACGTGTCTGATTTTACATGACGTAATGTATAGTGTGATTGCCGTGCAACCTGCTTGTCTTGAACAGCAACTAGGACTAAAACTTTCTTGGAATTTCGCATTCACTGCAAGAGATGGCGCGATTTCTGAGAATACAACATGCTTGATACTTCAGTGCAAAACCACGCAAGTTGTGCAGAACAAGCAACGTGATTGGCTATTCTGTGTCACGTGATTCACTAGAGTTTTACGCGCGTACTGAGTAAACAATTACAAGAGACGTGTGTAAACACAGTAGCATGTTGTGGAAATAAAAATGGAACGATCGTCTTAAAGTGACCTACTTTTTCTGGACAAAGAAAACAAATTTTCACTCCTTTATAACACTTAATCGCCGAATTACGCAACAAACGTTTGTGTGAGAACTTTTTTGCTAAAGTGTTTTTGTTGCATGGCAGATGACATCAACTACCTTTTCAGTGCGTGTTGTATGAAATACAGGTTTAAGAGGGCGTGGTACATAATTCAACGCTAGAAGCATTAATCTATAACTGTAGGTTTCTTGGAGTCGATTAGCGAAAATTAATCAGTAGCAATCCTAGACAACAGCCTTAGCCAACGTTTTAAACAAAATTGTTTCCAGTGTTACGAACTTCTGAGACACAATCTCTGATGCCAGAACCTCGCGCATTTAACTGTGGCACAAGAGATCACACGTAACGAATGAGTAATTCTGCGTAAATATTTACTCATAAAGATGGCAAATACCATTATCTATAATTGTCATTTTGTATTTTATCCATATTGGCTTCGAAAAAAGTGTAGAATTCAACTGTTTTTTTCAGCGTTCATTTAACTACCACGCACTCTTAAATTAATTAAATAAAAATTTGTGCATGTAATTTAATAATGTACTGTTGTATGGATCATATAGTACTTCTTGTACGGGCAGCGGGCTCGTTTTGAAGCATTGTCATTCTTCTCACTTCCATTTCCTTGTCCACAGTCTTCTTTACCTTCATCAGATAACGCTTTTCCACCATTGTTAATGCGCATAATGCCGTGTGCGTTTGATTGTCCATTAGTACAATAGTTTGTTGTGTGCCGTGTAGAAGCGCACACGGGACGAGAGGGAAAAATTTGCGTGCGAGGAGCTGAGCGAGAAGTAAATTGCTCGTGTAAGACCGTCTTTAGCAGCATGACCAGTGCTGGCTGGTAGGTGCAGAAACTGACTAGGAACTCTGCCCGTGACGGTCGTACACGTCAGATTTTATTGAAATGAAGAAAATCGCTTAGACACATCGCAAGAACGAAATGTATATAGGTTGGTATAATCAACCTTATTACTATCTGATAATAATAGATGTAAATTCATAACGTTATGGAAGAAGTAAGAAAAAAAACATCCCGCTTTATCAAAAATAAAACGATATGCTGAATTTCGATCGAACGACATTTTGCACACTGTACTGCACCGTCACATGGGGTGAATAGGGACACTGGGGCGAATAGGGACAAAATTTTATATGCATTCCCAGCTTAGATCTTAATCGTAAATTATATTTCAATACTATTACTCATTGTAAAATTATAAACTGCCGACCTTAAGGAAAAACTCGTGTTTTAAAACCGCGTACTGGAACTTTTGATTTGAAATGTCCCTATTCATCCACGCGTCTCTTTTCACCCCATGTGACGGTACTCCACCGCACGCCATTCAGAGAGTGAAAGTTCAGACATTTTTGATAGTTATGTATACTCGTAATGAAAAAATACAACCAAAGACATATTTGTTGTAAAAAAATATTAAAAACGTTACAAGTGTAGTAATTTTTTCTACATAAACTACGTCAAGTAGTATGTGTATACCTCTGTTGAATACATTATATTATTCAGCGTACTTAACTGGATTGCATCTAATTTTTGCTGAGACAACACTTGAGAAATGTATAACCACACAGAAATTTATATTGAATGAGTTCTTAGTTCTTCCTTTTCCTTAGTATACTTCACAACTTCGAACATGCAGGACTTATTTTATTCATAAATGTTTTGTGTAGCATCTTGGTATTGTCCATTGCTTGGTAAGCTTGAAGTATCTTTTGTTCTATGGAGCACATGATGTTAATGCTCAAATCCATTATCTTCAATATTTGATGCACCTAAAAATTAGATAATTTACCTTTCATGTATCAACGAAAAGATAAATAAGTTTTATTACGCTTCAAGTACTGAAAATAAGTGCTCACACGGGCTTAGGCTCCAGCATAGACTTAAAATAATATCGACAGCTGCCGCAGAAAATATCTGGTTAAAGTGTAACTACATCAAATATTAAATTTAACCTGCAAAACAAATTCTTCACACAGCTTTATGTAATTTAGACCTGAAATAAGTCCGATAGTTCAATAGGGATTTAAAAAAGATCCTTTAGCCAAGATGTGGCCATTGGCTACTCTCGGCTGTATTCATGCAGTCATTGGTTCAAGACCTTCTCTACTCGTAGTTCCTCTACCCTCTTTCTTCCTTCCATCCTTCCTCTGCCCTCTTCTTCAACACGCTGCCGACGGCTGAATACTTTCCGCTTTTACATTTCTTAGTGGTATTTTTACTTCGTATCTCGAGGTCTTGTATAATAGATGCAGCTGTAAATTATTGAGATTTACATTTCGGTTATTGTTTATTAATGCTTTGACAAAGAACTGTACAAAACAGTAGATAAGGAAAAATAACTTACTCGGAAATAGTTGAAAAAAAATAATTGGTGACATGTAAATTTAGAACTTGCGCAAACAAACGAGTATTTCTTTGATAGTTCACATAAAAGTGACTATGATATTCTTAATTTGACTCAAAACACCAATGTTTGAAAAAAAAGCTTGATGTTACACATGTATATGATTAACAGACATTTAAGCAGTAGGAATTAAAAATAACAAATAAGACATTCACAAACAGAAACAGTTATATAAATCACCTCTGGTTACAATTTGGACAGTATAAATATAGCTGTTACAAAAATTAGTAAGTAAATAATTACATTGGCGCGAGATTTGACTTCATCTAAATTAAAAACCACGACTTGCTTACACTTTGAAAAATTGTTACAGCGCAGAAAAAGTACATCAATTAACTGTGATTTATCGAGTAAGCTTATAAAAGACAATATATAAAAAAAAATACATGCGCGAGTTTGGCTTCATGAAGGTACCATGTGAACATTACATTTCGCTCATAAACCCCTGTCTGTAAACTCGGTTGTTACTCGCCAGAACTCGATAAGGAAGATAGGAAAACCTGTTGGTATGAAGGAGACTACAAGATGAAATATTGCAGTATTCAACTTAATTTTAATGTTTTTTTTTTTACAGTGTCCTATGTTGTGGGCCTGATTGCACACGTCCTCTTCAACATTTGAGGAGCAAACTTTGGAAACCTCTAGATATGTCTGCAACAATCCGAAAGTTAGTTAAACATAATTTATACATAAGGTTGTAGAGTTACATGTATAGTAGGGAGCTGAGGAGAGGCAAGGCTCAGGAATGTGGCTGGGGGAGGGGACAAGCGGATGGGTATGTGGTTCCAACCACCACCCTGCTGTTCTGCCTTCCCTTCTCCTCAGTTCCTGACTATACATATAGTCATATTTTATTACAAAAATTACACGTCCCATTTAAAAATCAGGTGAGTTCATTCTAAACCAGATACGTCATACATTGTAACTTTGCGTTCAGAACAAGAGCACAACAGGTGCTCTCTGCTGGAAGGCGCAGAGTTGAAAAATACCGTCTTCAACAAGTTTGCTACATTCAAAGCCAGGCATGCCCATAACGTTCATTCAGGACTATACATGGCCATTTTTAATTAATAACGAAGGGAATGTGTGTAATATGTACATATGTCATATTCTTGACCATAGTTCGCAATTAAACTGGCGTACAGTAATAAATCTGCCATATTAAAACATATCAGTTTTTTAGCTTTCCTGTAAAATTCTAAAAAATGAACATGTTCATTTTTGAAAGTTTGCTCCCCATTTCCGAGGCTTAAAACAAATGACGGTGGCGGGGATTTAGGCTATTATTTTACTAAGGAATGGAAACGTTACGTGTAACCCAAAACAACGTGCCAGCTATTAGAGGCAATGAATTGCACACGGATTTTGAAAAGTAATAAGACAGAAAAGACTTACAGAATGACAAATGTACTGTGTTTATCTTTGTCCACGTTAATTCGAAAGTTAAAATATGTATAAATATATGAACTTAAGGAAATGATTGCAATACATGTAATCATTTATGCGCAATCGATTTTTGGGTGACTATCCGTATTAGCAGGACACATCAGCCTTGTAACAACGACGTAAATCCGTGGCTTCACGTACGTCACAGCATGCCATATCCTGTATACTGATTAACTTCACACGTACTTGAGAAACCTACCGGATCATCAGAGCACAGATCTGTTGGTGCTGGATTCATCAGCTCTTGAAGTTCTCCAAAGAGTTTTCTCATCTGCATGAGTTGTAAGTTAGCGTCCTCCGCTATACGATACCTACAATAACCGAGAAACAGTTTGCCTTGTGAGAAAATGCTGGAATGTTGAATCAAACTAGAGGCATAATTAGAATACTAAAATAAATATTAATAAGTCACTCCTTCTGTAACGGAATTGTACTCTTTCTTATGTCAAAAATAATATCATTATAATATATGTTTCTAACCATGCACTCTGTTCTACATAACTTCAGTAACTCAAAGTTCTGAGGATTCTTACGTTTTATGTGTTGTGTATATGTTAAGTGTTCGACTATTCGGTTCAGCTGCTGGCTGTTGTACAAGGGGTCACGGGTTAGATTGCCAGCCGGGGTGGTGAATTGCTACCTCCCAGGGTTCAGGACAGGGTGTTGTGTTTGTCATCTCATATACATACTGTGAAAGACAATGTAGAACGACCGCAGTATCATCCTCGCCTGATAGTCCCTGGTGTTCCCCCGGGGACCCTCAACGCAGCGTAGGTTGACTTTTTGGTTCTATAACGAACCTCGGTTGCACATTTCACCGCACATGCAATTAATTTAGTCTTTAATTCAGACTGAAATTGAGGAGTTTGCTCAAAAAAGGGCATATAGATAATATGGCGAATCTCAGAAATTGAGTTTGCAAGTATTGAATACATGACTGTGTTAATATTGGTTTATTACAATGTAGCTGATATCGAGAAAGTATTATACAGGATGTTTGGTAATTATAAGTACAAACGAAAGAGATGTGTCGAGGACGATGAAACAAGCAAATAATGATAGTAAACATAGTTCCTGTAACCAACGGTTTTCCCAATACGACATATTACATGTTACGACAGGAACGCTATAATACCAGTGTTTCCGAGGATCAAAACGTCAAAATGCTGCACATGTGGACGAAGACATTTAACAAGTGTTCGAAATGGGCACCGTTCATGTGAAGGCAGGCTTCAGCACGTCTTCGCATCGATGCCCGTACACGTTCAAATATTCCAGGTGTACCCCGAATGCAGTGGCAACCATCCACAATGCGTTCCTGTAGTTCGTGGACACTATTAACAGGGCTGGCATAAACCAAAGCTTTTTAACATCCCCACAAAAAAAAAACAGTGTTGTAGCATTGTCATGTTTGCACGTGTCCATACATCGTACCGGGAAACAGTCGTTTTCCGGAACTATATTTACTAGCATTATTTGTTTGTTTCATCTCCCTCGACACTCTACTTTCGTTTGTACCTATAATGATAATGACCAAACACCCCGTGTAATACTAGTACTAAACAAATCAAGTCACAATATCAAACAAGTCATAATGTATTATGTATATTAAAAAAAAAGTACAGATTTGGAACACATCTTTGGTTAATCAGGGTTTCCAACTCGGAGAATTAATATTACCCCCTATTAACAAAAGTATGGCGGTTATGTTTAACTGTTCTCCACAAAAAGGACACATACCGGTATGTGCCCCTTTTTGAGCTAACTCCTCAATTGCATAATGTAAAGCTAGCAGTAAGCACCAAACTAACTAGCAAAATGTCACGATGTTGTACGAAACATAGTACCTGTATCTTTTATAGTAGCACACTTAAGTTGAAAATTAATTATCATAGTGTTATGCAACCCACAGCGTGTGTTACGTGTAGTCAACTGGTAACGTAGAATGCTAACGATCGTGTTTAAAACAATTTTCCTCAGTTTTTAAAAGGCAAACATTTTCTCAACAGCTACTGTCCCATCCTATAACTATCACAAGTATTTACGATAACTTTAACACACTTGCTTGTTTCAAATCTTTTTCTCATATTTGAAAAATGAATTTAAATTTCATAAGTAAATGAAACGACTGACGCACTAGAGGTTTACTTAGCAAGGTTTGTGTTTGCTAATACACCTAATATAATTAATTTTATTCTTTTTCATATGACACAGAATTTTTGAATAAACAAACACATGTTGACACATTTTTTCATATAATATTTTTCTGCGCTCATAAATTGAATAAAGTTGTTATTAATTATTGATTCTCAGTAGCTCTATGCAAGTTTCTCTTATATTTTACACAAATAACTTAAGTTATTTACATGTTATGTAACTTACCGGTACTTAATATGTACCAAGCAAGTTTTTAAGAATATTAATGCTTATTTGTATGTTGATATGTATTTTGAATTTTTACCACTGGAAATTTGTTATGAAGTATATTTAATGTTTGACGTTTTAATATTTTCTCAAGTCTCAGTCATATCTGGTTCTGCGTGTTTTGGTATGTTCAAAGCTACCACGTTTTTATCAACTCGCTTTCCTGTCCGTCTGTTTGTTTGTATGTTCGGTAACGTAGCTCAGAAATGGATGACGAAGAAGCAGAGACACAAGAAAGCAAGCGTGGTAGGTTGGTATAACAATGTCCTGATCAGGTGAAAAGAAACTGAAATAAACCTGAAATTTGCCACATGTCTCTGCCATAGTCTCATCAAGATGTTTTTTTCGTTTGTGAAATTTCACATAAGTAAGACTGTAAAAACAATTTAAATACAAATAAAATATAGGCAGTTCGGAATAAAGTGAGCACTCGAAAAAGCCCTGCTAAAGATCGATTTCCAACCAATTCGTATCTTTCCGCGTGTAGCAGCTAACGACGGGAAAAGTCTGACCTCCTGGGACACGTCACTTTATGTTTGCGCGTGTAAGATAAATTGTTCAGTTGATAGGTACCTATATAGTTTGATAACAAAGAAGTTTATTAATTATATAAAATACAATTATATCGCTGCCGGTTGATTTTGTTTCAGTATTGTTGTATTTAAATACGAATAAACACGGGACTATGTTGTGTCATTTCGTTGCCAACCATACAAGCAGTAAAATGATTATCGATAATGTTGAATTATATGCAGTAACAGCTAGTGATATTTTTCAAAGGTTAAATATTTAGTGTTCACTTTATTCCGAACGGCCTATAGTATGCCACTGAAAAGTACTAAAAAGTATAACATAATTTCTCGTAGCCTTACACAGATTTATAACCTTATACAGATTCCTAACCCCATACAGATTGTCCTAAAAATTTGTGATTGTGAATTTTTAACAGCTATGAAAATATTTTTAAGCTTTTATACGAAAATCGTTGTGCGCATGCAATAAAAGCAGAGAGTACCGAAGCTGTAGTTGAGAAAACTCATACAATTGTTCACATCATTTTCAGCGCAAAAACATTGTCAATGACTTAGGTGAACTTTCCTTGCATACATTATCTATTGCATGTGTTCCTCGTTTTTTGTTTAAAAACTTACGAGTATTTTCATAGCTGTCAAAAATTCGCAATCATAAAATTTCAGGACAACCTGTATTTGGTTAGGAATATGTCTAGGGTTAAAAATCTGTGTAAGGCTAGAAGAAATTATTTAATACTTTTTAGTCCTTTTTGAAAACTTGATACTTTAAATTATTTATTTAAATAACAATTTTCATACGTTGGTTTCTACATTTGAAAAGTTTTTATAACATTACAAAAATACTAGTTTTTAATGAAATATGAATCGAACGGAAAGTTTTAGTTCTGCAAGAAAAATACGGAGAGAAGCAATTGCGGTTTTAGTGTACGGATTTTGGTTACTTTAAAAGACTAAGATTAAAAGTAAATTTGTTGTCTTAATTGCTTTAAAACTTTGCAAACAGAGCAAACCTACTGTTCGAAAAGTACTTGTATTACATGCTACCACATGTAACACGGTAACAACTTTTCGCCATGAATCGTCAATTTTCTTTTTAAGCTATCCAAGCTTATAGTACTGAAGACAACTCACATGGACCCTCTACAGAATGAGTCGTAGCCAGGGATGGCAGGGCGAGGTTTAGGCAATCTGTTGATGGCGTTTTCAAGTTCTAGAAGCATGCAGTTCTGGAAGTTTGCTTCACACTCCAACATATGCACGTAGTTAGCCCAGCTGCGAACCATAAAGCCGAACTTCTCTATCTGTAATATAGTGATATTCGATGATAAAATGCATACTTTTAAGTTTACAAAAAACTGCACTAGTTAGCATGACACTGTTCGTTTGCAAGACAATTTTGCCGAGTTAAAATTATTCCCCTTCAAGTATGTACAAAATACACCATGTCATAGATGTATATATTTTTCAGCACTTTAGGAATCTCCCTAACTTAGATTACAGTCACTGAGTTTAGTGGGATAATCAATTTTAAAACAAATTGACTGTCAATGAACCGATTTTCAAAAATAAATATTTACAACAAAAAATTCTTAGCGCAAAATTTCTTAAGAGTTATGACATATTCTTACACATTATTTTCTTAAAAAAATACAATTTCACGTTAGATATTAGGCACAAGAAATAAAAAATTTGGCAGGTTCCTCATATTGCAGTGTTGTTCTAGAAATTTCACGTATATTATTTTCTTTAAACATTTATCTTTAGTACTCAACCTTCAAGAAATAATTAATCTTACATAGGTTTTTATTTAAAGTGTGAGGTGGCAATCTTCGTAGACGGAACCGTCAAGAGGAATTGAAAGGTTCGACTTCTAGAGAATGATTGAAACACTTAATCAAGGATAAAATCTGAACTAGTCATCATAATGCGGCGATAATTTTTCCCCGAGTAGATATTTCATTAATGGACATCTGCTCGTAAACACTAGTCAATAGTTTCATAGTTTTCGAGGAAAAAATTAAAAACGCTTTTTAGAAAAATATGGACTTGAAACCACAAAATCTCTCGAAATTTGAAACTTTTATTTTTATAATTATCTATACAATAATAGCCAGTGCTCTGTGATAAAAAAATTTGAAGAAAACAACATCTTAATTTGAAAATATTTTTACTACCCAAAAACCTTACTTGCAGAGGTTTACATATGTTAAAATTATTTTCATATCGAAACGCAAGTATTGTTGGAATTCGGTTATTATAGAGCTCTGGATATTATCGGATGGATAAATATAAAACACAAAGTGTTCCATTAATTTAATTTTTTGCTCGAAAACAAAGTAGCCTAAACTTCTGACTAGTGTCGTGTAAACAGATATCCACTAAAAATATACATACTCCGTAAAAAATTCCCATCGAATTGTGACGAGTCGTTGCAATTTTTTCCTAGATTTAGTATTTCAGTCATTCGCTCAACGTCTTACCTTTCCATTCCCCTTAACCAAGTTTTATTGACGACATCAGATTTTAGTATTTAAAAATAGTGTAAGGAACTTTTTTGTTGTAAGAGACTTGTTATGTAAGTTGAAATGTTCACTGAACAAACACACGGGTGAAATGTATCTTTTTCGAATGATTTTGTAGCCCCTAATCTGTACATTTACAATTTGAGGATTCGACCAACTAACTCAGTGGTTAGAGCTCTTAGCCGGTGTGTCAAGGGTCCCGGGTTTGATTCCTCGGGGTTCAAGACTGGGTGTTGTGTTGTCCCCTCATCATCATACTATGGAAAACAATGACCAACCACCGAAGATGTACGTACCTCGTCGTGTCGCCTCTCATTTGGCTCCCCCTGAAGTTCTGGCAAGCCTCGGGAATAATGGGAGAATAAGCAACCTGAGGACAACAGGGGTTCTGCAATCACACGTATTCCACGCGTTATTGTTAAGATTCGGTGTAATGCAGTAAGTTGTTCTTGTGGAATTCCGGTTCATCTTATTGTGACTTTGGCGTGTGATAAGTTGGTGCTATGGTTTCGACTTTCTTACAAAGTTATGCGCTGGAAGTCTACTTTTTTTAAAATTAGCTAAACTGTGCAGAGGTAGAGGAGTATGCCAGAATATTCAGTTGACAACCTTAGTATGACAAATCTACTATGACCCTTTAAGGATTAAATTTGTAAAGTAGATACTTTAATTCTGATAAACTGAAGTGTTTTGGTGTATACATGCCGTTGACAGTGAATGTTGCTGAGTCACAGAAAAACCACAGATACAGAAAAGGAAGAAGCAATAAAACTTTTCAAATGTAGAAACGAACGTATGAAAATTGTTATTTAAATAAAAAAATTAAAGTATTATGTTTTCAAAAAGGACTAAAAAGTATTAAATAATTTCTCCTAGCCTTACAAAGATTTTTAACCCTAGACATATTCCTAACCTAATACAGGTTGTCCGGAAATTTTATGATTGCGAATTTTTGACAGTTATGAAAATACTCGTAAGATTTTAAACAAAAAACGTGGAACACATGCAATAGATAATGTATGCAAGAAAAGTTCATCTAAGTCACTGACAATGTTTTTGCACTGCAAATGATGTGAAATGTTGTATGAGTTTTCTCAACTGCAGCTACGGTACTCTCTGCATTCCTTACTGTTATTTATTGCAAGCACACAACGATTTTCATATAAAAGCTTACAAATATTTTCATAGTTGTTAAAAATTCACAATCACAAATTTTTAGGACAATTTGTATGGGGTTAGGAATCTGTGTAAGGCTACGAGATATTATTTTACACTTTTTAGTACATTTAAGTGGTATATTATTTTATTTTTATTTAGATTGTTTTTACAGTCTTGCTTGTGTGAAATTTCGCAACCTCGTTCGTGTTCGATATGCTCGATAAAGCAGACGTTGCTCTAAAACAGGGCAATAATCTAATGCGATAAAAATGTACAAGACCGCAATAACTTTTAATTTTCAACTCGATATTTTCTCTGGATCGACTCAGGTATACCCTGTTTCCGAGAAGGGTTGACAGCTGCCAGGAGACGAAAAACAAGAAATCTCTCGTAAAAAGTAAACAAACAAAGGTTCCCACGTGCATACACAAAATAAAATACATGGTAAGGTTAAGTGCATGTTCACGAAAGAGACGATGTCTAAATATTGTATTTTTGTTGGTCGAGAAGTCTGGAGGAGTTATCAAGTAAAAGTATCTGCAGAGATCGTAATTCAGGTATGAAATAAATTATACGCCTTTGAAACATATACATTTCATTCATTTTAAATTTATTTGCACATAGTTTACTCTCGATTAATGCAAAAAACAGGGATAAGTTTCAGTTTTGCACGCTTGTTCTAAGGCAGCATGTATAACAGGCATGTACTTATAAACAATTGAATAAAATTAATCAAAAGAGAACCAGCCCACAGTTCACTGGAACTAAGATATTCAGGGTCAAAGCTTATTGCGTACACCTAAACCTTGTATAAAACATTTTTTTCTGGGTTCTTAATATATTCAAAAATTTTAATTTAATCCTTATTATTTTCCTAGAACATGTTTCCGACCTTCTTGTTCTACTTGAAACGATTACCTAAAAATATTAATTTGTGGAATGGTTCCCTTTTACATAACTCCGTCCAATTAGTGCACGGCGAGATGTTCTAATCCTTGGGGTAGCTAAAAATTAACAACCACGTACTTACTTCGGTTGTATTGTTGTCGACTGAAATCTGTCTGCGGTTGATCTCGGATACTTGGTTCTGGAAGAGAATCTCCGTCTCTTCTAGACGAAGAACTTCCCAGTGGATCATCTCCTCTAGTTCTGAGAATATCATCGCTCTCTTGTCAGACGGCTGCGGCAGTTTTCTGGTCCTACCAACCAATATTTGATTCACGGCAATGTTAGACTTCAGAGCAAACGTAAACGCATTATCGTTCAGATTTATTTACGGGATCAGACAAACCAAGTAGAGTTATGTAATGCCTAACACTGGTGTCATTGGCGAGTCTTTCCAATAATAATGTTCGCCCACACACACCTAGGTTGATGGACGACATGCTGGACAAGGAAAGTATCGAACGTCTGTCATGGCCAGCTAGCTCTCCAGACTTTCATCCATTTAATACGACCATCTGACTATGCCACACATATGTGCAGAAGTATTAGACATTACTATAACTACTAGAGGACAGATGTTGTAGCGTTTATGTTAGTTTACTGTGTTGTCTTACTGATGCCATATCCCATTCATTCCGTGTCAGTAACGAGAACGTCCATCTGTATTTGACAGAAACCTCGTAAAATATTATAAATTCTTATTATCTGATCATCAACTCATTTTGAGCAATTCCGAAATTATTTCTATCAGTGTATTTTTCGTTGTGCAAGTTGTTCGTTGGAGGAGGCTAACTTCGACAATCTATCTTTTTCAAGGATGCATTTTCCATATTCCAGTTACGAGGGTCCGACCCTAATACTTTCTTCGTCAACTACGCCACAGAGTTTCCATATCATTGCTCTAATAAGTTCCGTATATGACATGTTGTTTTCACCTTACTATGCCTACTACAACCTCAAAGGCAATTTCACCTGAAGATTTGTTACTCTTACATTCTACCATAGATTCGCATCGCACATTTCGTATTCGCGAGTCCTCAACCATCACACGGAATATCTTCGGAACTAGTGCCAAATATACTACAAACCAATGCCGGAGAGTTTATGATATTCTGCGAAATTACCGATTATATTTACCCCTCAAGCAAACATATTAAAACTTCAATTTATTTATTGAAGTATAAAGCTGCCAACAAAACAATGTGGCGAAAATTTTTTTCCTCGGCGAAGACCAGAATATAAATTAGTAAAACAATACCAGCAGTATGTCATTATAAACAATTTCAAACTTTTGTTAACAGAAAAACAAAACACTAATTCATTCGATAGTTCCACTTAGAGCTAGTGATCGTTGGTGCAAACAATTGTGAAACAATTTGTTTCAATGCCTTACGCTCACACCTGTTCCTCTGCCTCACGGTCAGTGATTGGATGTTTTTAACTGTCGGCTTCTCGGGGACCTACTCGCAAATTACAAACGTGTGGTGTTGCGGTAACATTGTTCTGATTGGCACGGTCAAATGAGCCACGCCTCTGCCTTATTACATTTTGCCAATAACCACGAAACAGAGTTGCAGGTGTGCACTCAAGGCATTGAAACAAATTGTTGAAAAATTCTTTCCACCAAAAATCACTGGCTCTAGTTCCACTTCATGCGGCTAAGTTATTTTCGCCCACTTCTTTTTGTTATTGTCACATAGCTGTTCGGCATTGTTCTGTGCAGTATTTGCTATTGTTACTTTAAGGTGGTAGCCTGTCCAGGCCATCGAGTGGTACGCACAGCTTCTACTCATACATTTTATTCGAGAACTACTTAACGTGTGAAGGTTATTTATACTTAGGAATAGCATTCCAAGAACGTAACAGGCGTATATGACTGTTTCAGGTCCTGCACAAATATTTGAAGCTCAAAATAGTGAGAAATAGGTGTTTTGCAGTCAATTTTAGGAGAGCATTATAAAATGTGCAGGCACATACAACATACATTTCTTTAAACGTGATACTAAATATGGTAGGATCATCACTGAACGTATTAAATACAGACGATATATTTTGGCGCGATGACTGCACGCCAATTCAGTGGCTCGCACCTAAAGGCTAGGTGGAGGTGTTTTGCGCGTGCTGTCGTCCTTACCGCTTTACCGCTATAATCTTCGAGCGTGCAAAATACGTCCACTCAAGTCTTTTGTTACAAAGCCCAGCTACTTCTCGATATGATTTGACAACCTTTGAACTGGAAAATGTTCAGAACAATTCCGACAGTGAATAATTTCAGAGCTAGGGAGCTGTAATGGATTTATCACATACTTATTATATATAAAATTTATTACTATATCTGCAAGGTTTTTCTTTTATCTTAGCCTGTTTATTAAATAACAGAAGAATATCTTAGTCTATGCAAAGGAAGATGGATGTGAATATTTGAAGTCTTTAGATTGTACATTGATAATGTACAGACGTGTTAATTGTAACAGTAACATTGCAGATTACTATATTTGGTGTTGAGATAAATTAAAGCCCATTATTAGTCGTAGCTAGTATGTAAAGCCTCACCCGAATACAACTAAGATCTTTAATGATAATTAAAATTTAACTAAGGATTAACTGCGCATATTTACTTTTATTTTGCAGCTTAAAATAATATTTTTATGTTTGTTCCAGTTTAGTCTTACGCACGGTCGTAGAAGAACAGGTCTGGACACTCGTCTATCTACCAATGTATTTTGCTTGACCCCCTTGTTGTTTGGCTGTAGTTCGTCAAGTTACCGAGAATGTCGTACTTTTTGGCTTTGTAATCCGGACGGTCGGACTCAAACTCCACCCACTTTTTTTACATTGATAAATTTATAAAGTAAATGAAGATTTCTGGAGCCATTTCTTAAATTTGTGAGCGAAGGAAGTATTTCAGAAATTGATAAAAAAATACGTTTTGATAAATTGTTCATCTTAGTGGGAAGGAAGTGGGTGGTGTTTGAGTCCGACCGCCCTAACTGCAGCGCCAATAAAACACAATATTCTCGATAACTTGGTGAACTGCAGCCAAACAAATAGGGGGTCAAATTTCCAGGTGAGTGTTCAGACCTGTTCTTCTACGGCCGTGGTCTTACGCACTAGCACCAGAAGATTTTAGTTCTCAATGCTTAGGAATATTTTATCCTTGCCCTTTATTTTTGTGTGTGTTTTGAAGAAATTGGTAGGAACTTTTGAAAGTTATGGGCTTTGTTAAGAGCTTCTTTCCAAGAATTTTCACCACTTTGCAGCAGTTTTGATTTTCTGTAGTAAAAATGTAACTCTACGAATGCCACCCTACACTAGGAACACGATGGAGGAACGTGTTTAGGATAGGAGTTATTAGGTACGTTGGTATGTAAGAGAGACCGCACACGTACCAGCTAATTATATTTTTGGTGTAATTTCAAGCAAGACTTTCCTGCTGCATCCCAATGTCGCCGAACCCGTGGGAATATGTAAGCCAGCTAGCTGTCCAATGTGAATGAACTGCTCCTGTAGATTTTTTTTTGTCCTGCATGAGAGACTCAATTTTTTTTAGTACTGATATTTTTTCTCTTTCGTGTTTGATAAACCCAGGGGTTACACACTGAGGAGTCTCATTATGTTGCCGGTGCTTTGAACACTAAACAAAATGTACTATGTTATTCCAACAGTAAATTTTTTTTTGTCTGTAATTGACGAGAGAAATGGGCGAGGCTAGGAACTAGCTAATCATTTGAGTTTTGTCATACACAAATTTTCTAAAATGTTTCCACGTATACAAACACATAATTTGAAATTAAACTTGCATACATCTATGAAGTTGTCAACATTTATTTTACTGAAATTTTTACGTACGTTAGTAACTTACAAGGATGAATTACACCACACAGTAATATAAAATAATTTTAAACTACAAATATTTTTATGAAGGATTTTAACAAGAAAAAGTTATTTTTCAGATGTATTGTACACATTAACATGTTTGGAATGTCATCCTGTATGCCAGCCCAGAAGCCCAACGGAAAAGGATAGGTTTCTCCGATTAATTTTAGTCCTTTGGACAATAATTTTCCTGCAGATTTGTTGCTGTTAAATTCTAAATTTTTTTGAAAATCTTTCTATTAGTATGAAATTTCTCAGTTCCTGGGTATTTTTTTTTACAAAAATTGTATTTCTGTTTGTTGAATGGCAAGTTCAAAATGAACAGGCTTACCACTATAAAAATTTCTTTAACTGTGCTTTGGAGTAGGGAACTAATTTTTTTTATGTTCACAAAGAGATTTGTTCAAATTTTAAATTAATTTTCAGTGATTATTTCCTACCCTGCACAGAGTATACAAGAATATTACGATAAACGACGATAAACTGATTTTCGCCGAAGACGTCTGAAGTTGGCAACAAAAATCTTTAGAATGTATCAAACATCTGAACATGGAACTGAATACAATTTTGATTTTGTACTTAATGGTAGCTCTGTATTGTTTAATTATATTTAATTTTTGCTTTTATGAATAACTATTGATAATAATGAAAACATAATTAAATGTCTCATTACATATACCTACATAATCTTAGTGCGTAATTTCGCTAAACCATGTATATATAACTGCATAAATTGTCGCTCTGGTTGCCAACAACTTCGGCAATCTGCGCTAAGGACTAGTTTGTGCTCTTTCAGTTACGAGACGTAAGGTTGTGGGTTCTGCTGGCCCTTCTCCCTATTGGCTGGTTTGAACTGCGCGCGCACGGTTCTGTGCATGCACGAGTCGCAGAGCAGCGCCGTTTTTTTATTTTAGTTTTCTAACATAACAAAACCTTTGCATTAGATCATATACCGTAATTTTTTAAATAATTTAAATGAATCGAAACTAGTTTAAACTTACGTAAACTAATTTCAACTAACCTAAACTAACTGTCACAGGGGACGTGGAAAAAAAAGGGAAAGGATGTCTGCGCAGAACAGTATTATCGAAAGTAAACAGGCCATTAGGGAGACACCTGAAGCAGAGTCCACAGCCGTATTAGTTACGAAGGCCTGTTTAGAGCTATGGATAACTATACTACAGGTTAGAAAGAAAATATGTTTTCATATGGGAGAATTTGGCACAGGGAAAAATTCTGCCTCTAGTTTCCCTGCTATTGCTAACGGACCTAACGAAATAGGAAGCCGTAGTAAAATCAAATTGAACTAGGAAATAATTATAGAAGCAATTTAATTTTAAAGTGAAAACAGACCAATTTCGCGTTTTAAATTATCAACGTAATGTACGGTAACTCAAAATTCACGAATGCTCTGTGATTGATCAGTTTACACATTTTACCGATACCAGCGCTCAAGCGGCAAACGTTGTCCCTGTGTCAAACTTTTAACATTGATCTTTCCAACCTGTAATTGAATCACCCTTATTAGAGCTCTCGGACTTTTACCTGCATGGAGACGACGTTGTCTCTGACTGATAACCCGGTCTTGCGTTACATTCAGGATTCCTTTCTTCTATACACGGACAGTAAAGTAGCTTTCTTTCTTTGTTCTCAAGACGCGCATCTCCTGTAAACAGTAATGGCATTTCGGGATAACGTAGATGCGGAAGTTAAGGTAAACAATTTTATTCCAGGTTTTGCGGATACTATATGGCTTTGTGCAGGGGCATGTGGTGAATATGTTGCAAAGTAGGCTTTGTTTGTTCTCAGCTGTACCTGTTTACTTCTTCAACTACTCGCCATCACCTCAGACGTAGCACAGTGCACGTCATAGCATGTGATTGGTCGGTCCTTGCTGGTTCCTACTGCCTATACCGAGACTGTACAGTACTGAGCAAATACCAGCTTACATTGAAACTGTTCACAACACACCACTGGCTTTGTGACAATTCATCAGTAGAAGGTTAATGAGCAAACTAATAGTTTCAACAATACGAAGGAATTCTTAGAGTCTCCGTAAAACAACGAATAATTATCTTAGAATTACTGGCATGGCCCGTGATTTGTCTGAAGAATGGCCATACTTTCTAGCTCTTTCAACAGTACGTTTTATTAAGAAATTACATTTGAAATATGAGAAACACACCAACTGGTTTAATACCATTTCAATTGCAAGAAAAATTATTTTGAGAAGTAGCCTAAAATATTAATTTCAAACAATTTTATGTACAATATCTGAATAAAATTATAGTTTAAAATAAAAATAATTGGTTTTCGCTGTTAGATTAAAGTAGTTTTACACTAAGGCAGGATTCATTTTTTACAATTCCCTTATATCACAACAAATATCCACACAACATACTCTACTAAAATAAATGCTACATAATTGATTTTTTTTTTTTTTTTTTTTAGTATTTTGGTAATAAGAAAGTGAACCATACATAATTGGTTTTGTAGGAACTGTTATTTACCCCCACAGAGATAAAAAAAAAACATATTTATAACTCCTTAATAAGCTCTCATTTGCAAAACTTGTCTATGGTGTCGGGATCAGCAGCGAAGTCTTTCTTATACCCCTTAAAAATTGAGCAAAATAAAGCAGTAAAGGCTGTACATAATTTGCATCGACGTACACCCAGTAAAACTATGTATATGACCTATAATGTGCTCCCCATAAGATCTATGTATGTATTTAACATACTGAATTTCATTTTTAACAACTCATCCTGTGATGAACCAGTAAAACATAACCATTTTACCCATCAAACAAACTTTAAGTATTTAAAGAGCATAAATACTGAGGCAGGCAGGAAGGCTTGGTCCTTCCAAGGTTACCAGCTCTTTAATGCACTACCGGATTCATTAAAAACTACCATAAACCATATTCACTTTAAGCATGAACTAAGGAAACTACTGCTGGAAAGACTAAGTGATGAGGACGATATAATCTTCAATGTATGATTGTATAGATAATTCGCATATTGTAACCAAGTCTTGTAACTAATAGGTTCTGTCCTTATATCTAGCTTGTGCAATATTCCCTTCTTATGTGATAATAAGCTAACCATGTAATATTTTACATTATACAGTTTATTGTAAATTGTGTTCCTTACTCTGCCAAAATTGTGAAATTGTAATAGGACCCCAATTAGAGCTATGCTCAAGGGGTTCAAACGAAATCAAAGAATGTTGAAATTGCATTGTTATTGTATTGTATTAAATAAATAAAAATAATAATAGACTTAATAATTTACCTTCCTGATCTTCGTTCCTTGCGGATTTGCTTAACATTATTCTTATCCGATTAAGCAATTCAAGCTACATGACTGAACAATTATAATACTTATAATATAATTACAAATAAAATAAAACAAAAATATTGAATTATTAGTCTCACCACAGAATAAATAATACTTATTTATTCTGTGGTCTCACGTACACAAAAACATAGCAAAAAATGTTTCAATTTTCAGAGATAATAGAAATAATTGACTTAACAGCGAGAAATCAGTTTACAATGAACTCTAATTATGAAGTTGTTTACATAATTTACGAATATTTAAACAGTTATCAGCAGCACGGTCTTAGAATTGCACACACATTTTTGTCTATGGAATTACAGGTCTGGACCACGGTCGTAGAAGAACAGGTCTGGACACTCGCCTATCTAACAATGTATTTTTCCTGACCCCCTTGTTGTTTGGCTGTAGTTCGTCAAGTTACCGAGAATGTCGTACTTTTTGGCGCTGTTTTCCCGGCGGTCGGACTCAAACTCCGTCCACTTTTTTCCATTGTTAAATTTATAAAGTGAATAAAGATTGCTGGAGCCTTTTCTTAAATTTGTGAACGAAGAAAGTATTTCATAAAGTGACGAAAAATACGTTTTGATAAATTGTTTATCTCAGCGGAAAGGAAGTGGGCGGCTTTAGTCCGACCGCCCTAACTGCAGCGCCAATAAAACACAACATTTCGGTAACTTGGTGAACTACAGCCAAACAACAAGGGGGTCAAGTTTCTATGCGAGTGTCCAGACTGGTTTTTCTACGGCCGTGGTCTGTACCATGGAGGTATAAGTCTATGGAGTGGCATCAGCCGTACATTTAAATGATAATCGTGTGAAGCCGAATATTTTCGAACATTTTCGAACTGCGCATGCGCAGAACGTTATTTTTCATGAGTCGCCATATTTTGGGTGGCAATCAATAGCAGAAAGCAATGTAATTATGTTTTTTTTTACAAAAATTTGCGCAAATTCTCTATTTGAATCGTACACAACAGTTTACAATTACTTCAGAAATATTAAAAAAAAAAAAAAAAAAAAAAAACTATTTAGCTCTCGCCGTGTATATGTACTTTATAAACTTGATGAATTAAAATAAAAGTTTCTTACCTGTACAAAGATAATCATCCGCAACAACCGAATCTGTTCGTAAGGCCAAGAGCTGCACAAACTTTCACCGTGTAGTTAACAAAAAAAATAAAACTTTTCATTCAGCTCAATGCAATGTTTACATGTTTTTGCCACCACTACCTCTATCCTTGTCTTTAAACATCGTCTGTTGGCTGGCTTCAAATTTGCTCAAAGGCTTCTACTCCATAGACTAATACCTCCATGGTCTGGACCACGGCCGTAGAAGAGCAGGTCTGGACACTCGCCTATCTACCAATGTATTTTGCTTGACCGCCTTGTTGTTTGGCTGTAGCTCGTCAAGTTACCGAGAATGTCGTACTTTTTGGCGCTGTAATTCGGGCGTTCGGACTCGAACGCCGTTCCCTTTTTTCCATTGTTAAATTTATAAAGTAAATATAGTTTGCTGGAGCCTTTTCTTAAATTTGTGAGCGAAGGAAGGATTTCATAAATGGATAAAAAAAACGTTTTGATAAATTGTTTATCTTAGTGAGGAGGAAGTGGGCGGAGTTTTGAGTCTGACCGCCCTAACTGAAGCGCCAATAAAACACAATATTCTCGGTAACTTGGTGAACTGCAGCCAAACAACAAGGGGGTCAAGTTTCCAGGCGAGTGTCCAGACCTGTTCTTCTATGTGGTCTGGACCATAGACGTAGATGTAGGTAGACCCAGTATGCCGTAAAAATATTGAGGCAGAAAAAACTTCGCTCCCTGTTTTCACATGGATGCCATTTGAATTTTCTGCATCGTGTTGTAAAAATGGTCCAAAAATGTGTTGTCTTACGGCTGTAATGAAAAAGCAATCAAACAGACACCAATATCATTCAACAGGTACGCTTTTTTAACCGATTTTAATTAGTATTACACGTATTGCTTGAATTTGCTTTTTTTCTTTTGATGTTAAAAAACAAGCTCTGCATATATATTTGTACTTGTGTTATGCACATAGTTGTTTGCGTATAAAATAATAACACATAGGCTACTTATGTATGCAAAATTTTTTGTAATTTAGTATTGCGTGCGCCTTCTTTGAATTTTTAAGAACAGATAGCATATTTGTACTTCTTTTGCAGATAGTTTCTTCACATATTAAATACTAGGATTTTAGGTTATTTTTAACCACTATGAATTGTTTGTAATGTTGTGGTTAGTAATTAATTTGCCTTGTTAATTTTTATGTGGTAAGTATAGAATATAATTTATATTTGTGCTTGTGGAGATATTTTCTTGGCACTTGGTGAGTTTAACAAGTAATGGAAACGGTTCGTATTTTATTAAAACACAAAAACGTTTAATATTGTTTGGAGTGTTAAACATTTATAATCTCGAAAAAATAAAATTTTATTGGTTTTGTACAATTTATTTACAGTGTTACAAATATTGCTGTCAACTGTACACAAGCTGGTAGGCTGCCTATTATTGTCAGTGTACTATAATTTGTTTGTATAATGCATTTATTGTACAAATTTTGTACTGTATTCGGTGGAAGCAGAAATATGTAGAAACAGGAGCTTTGCTGGCACATAAATTCTTTCATCATAAGATGCTTGAAAATGTAAGTACTTGTGGACAATTTAGAGTTTATACCATAGCAATATCAAATTTCTTAAAATTTTTAACATTTATGTTATTGCTTACACTTTGCATTTTTGAAATGCTGAAAGAAAAAAGGTAAAATTTGCGACTATACAGCAGATTTCCTTACAATACAGTACAAATATGGCGACTGAGCTAGTAACATATGAGGGGGTTAGAATGAAAGCGAAGGAAGTCATGATTGCTTAGTTTTTCAGAATAAAGTGTTATGAAGGAACTTATAAAACGATTTTCCAACATGTTAACGCAGCCCTGACTTAACTCACTTTATATTAAAACATGGGACATACAAATAAAGCCAATATACGGTAACCACAATGTATTCAAATTAGTGACTTACTTCATTTTATTTTAACCCCTTACATAATATGCCTCAATGAGTTGGGCATATTTTTTTTATATTCTTCATAGGCCTGACAGATTGCGACCAAATTACACATTACCGACTCAGTCACCATGTCTGTGTGCCGCGGTGGCCGGATGGTCAGACCATTCGCCTCCCACCAAGGTGATCCGGGCTCGATTCCCGGCGGGGTCGGTTCCAAGGATTTTCGCATGTGGGAATCGTGCCGGACGATGCCGTTGGTCGGCGGGTTTTCTCGGGGATCTTCCTTCCCCCCGCCCCTTCATTCCGGTACTGCTCCATACCCACCTCATGTCACCCCTCACCTGCGATAATAACCTCGATGTTAAGCGCTAACCAAAATCTCTCACTGACCATGTCTGTACTGTAGTGTAAAGTAAATAGAATTTGAGGTATAATCGCAGATTTAACATTTTTCTGCTCAGAATTTCAAAAAGGCGAAGAAATAAAATAAAATTCAATATGGCTACAGAAACCGAGCCGTAAATTAATTAGGTACCGGTTACCACCTGTATGCTGGTCCGGAGCCAGCTTAAAGAAACCTCTCCCGTTCCCACAGTGCAACTTAGCCAGAATTTTGTATCAGGATAAATTATTGGATAAATTAATTTAACTAAATGTGTGTATGTATGTATATATATATATATATATATATATATATATATATATATATATATATATATATATATATATAATAAAATTACAATGCAGGGGTATAAATGCAGTTGTGAACATTATGAAAATAAAATTGATTAATCAAGATTAAGTTACCTACAACCCCTATTACATTTCCAATTTAGTTTTGAAAAATAATTTCATTATGTTCTCTTGACCAAGTACATGTCGTATTTCACTGGGATTAGGTATAAAAATATTACATTTGCTTTGAACACTATGTGGGTTGTGTCTGAATTCACCCTCTCAAGGACTGGTTTCATGTCGTTGAAAAGTGAATTTTGGGTGGGACAAAATATTACAGCCAAATTCACTCAAAGGCCACTACTGCACAATAGAATATAGTCATTAAAATGGCATAACTACTACCTCATTCATTGCAAGTTTTGGGAATATGATTGTTTTTACCCAAGCCTTAGTAACATTTTATTTTCCAGAGCATAACTAGACGAGAAAAGTCAAGATGTTTAATGGAATCCCAACAAAAACTACTATTTAGGCAGTGCAATATAGCTGAACCATTGAGTTTATTACGCATAATTTAAGTTATCGCAGCAAATACGAAAGTGTAAAATATTCAAACATGGCGAAAACATTAAATATTTTAAAGCCAGTGTTGTCCTTTAATTAATTACCAAAAGTAATTTGAATACAAAGTAAACAATGTCGCACAGTGTAGCAGTACCATAACTTGTCTGATTTTGCATTACAACCAGATAAATGGGTATATAATGTGTAAAAATAACTCGCGTTTTATGTCCAGTACAAGAAATCAGACTTTCATAGGTAAATTCCTTTACATTTAACACGTCCACACCTGAAATATGTCATAAACCCCTCTTCCACAGCAAAAGCGGGCAACAATCTGCTGTTTTGTTTTGGCCACACTTCGGTAGTGCATAGAGTATAGTCTACGCTGGGTCTATCCGTATAATAATGTCGTTGGTCACGGTCGTAGAAGAACAGGTCTGGACACTCGCCTATCTAACAATGTATTTTGCTTGACCCCCTTGTTGTTTAGCTGTAGTTCCTCAAGTTACCGAGAATGTCGTACTTTTTGGCGCTGTAATTCGGGCGGTTGGACTCAAACTCCGCTCACTTTTTTCCATTGATAAATTTATTAAGTAAGTAAAGATTACTAGACCTTTTCTTAAATTTGTGAGCGAAGAAAGTATTTCATAAATTGATAAAAATACGTTTTGATAAATTGCGGAAAGGAAGTAGGCGGAGTTTAGTCCGACCGCCCTAACTGAAGCGCCAATAAAACACAATATTCTCCGTAGCTTGGTGAACTACAGCCAAACAACAAGGGGGTCAAATATCCAGGCGAGTGTCCAGACCTGTTCTTCTACGGCCGTGGTCGTTGGTCTGGACACTAACCCATAGAAAACATAATGTTTGACCTGAAATGCAAACTGCGAATCTTAAATTTTCTGTAGATATCATTATTACTCATTCGAGTAGATCTGGGCGAGGTTATGAGTTTCTTCCAAACCTCAAATCGATAATGATCGTAAACCGCAGGGAAGTGCTTTAAAGTCGGTTTATCTTGTCAACAGTGCACAACACTTTTTCATTTTTAATATCTGTGTGTGTCACAAACTGACGCCATTACATTTTTAAAATCAGAGCCATTGCGCCTGCAGCGGAAGCATAACAAAGCACTAGCACCTGTGGTTGGTCATGAAAAGAAACGGAAGGTCAACGAATGAGATAACACGCCCTGCACTAACCTATCTAACATTGCTGTTGAGTTGACCCGTTATGACTGAAAGCGCCACTAGCAATGAAGTGTTGTTTTAACATTGCACTATAGCGTCGAACTAGCAGTGCTCCTAGCAGCTCCGACACGAGCTTTCTCCTTGTAGATCATATTGGCAGCATTGTCAGAACCACCTTATTTTTTCTATGGTCAGAACAAACGCCATATAATTCTGTATTGTACACATCCCGCGCAGATACAATTGCTTGGAAACAATATCTTTAAGAGCATTTCCTATTTCACTCTCACCAGACAGATTCCAAGCATCCAGAAATCCAACGTCACCTGCTGTATTATGTATCATAGCAGCTACGTTCTTTGTGTTGCTGCCTCATTCTTCCACCCATCAACGAGCAGAACAGAATGTTCAGAAAAGTTTAAAGAAGTTCTGCATTCTTCAAATTCTTCACAAAGAATGGTTGTTGCAAGTGTTTTTCTAACAGGTGGCCTGTATGCCGGTCTCAAAGTTTTAACGAAATTTTTAAAATGGTTAGTCCACGACACTAAATCACTAACTTAATGTTTTATTTTAAAAACAGTTCGTGATGCAGACGAATCCATTGTTGAGGCTGCATTAGCGACATACATTCCCAGAAAAAGAAGTCTGGTTTGTACCTTTGGAAGTTATTTTATGTATTCACTGTACAATAGCCTTATTACTTAAAATAGGACTAGGAAGGCACATTTAAAACATTTCCTGACATGGACACGTAAATTTTTTTAAATTATAGGTTGCTGAAGCATTGTATATGTTTTGGAAGAAACCTTGTCAGTTATCTGAGTTAGATTTTTATCATTTTCTTGGCTTGTGGGTGTGAGCCGCGTCTGAAGATTGTCTTGCGACGTTTCGGCAGTCGTTGCAGCTGCCATCATCAGGTAGTCGGAGTCGGAGACCAACAGAAAATGCAGACAACGGCCGCGAAAGTCTGCGATCTATTTTAGATTTTTATCAATTCTTTTCCTTAACCACTCGTTGAATACATGTTCGAATAGTTAAAAATTAATCTTCTAACTATTTGTGCACTACCCACTATCAACGTACGTAAGTATTGAACAAATGTAAATTAAATATTATTAATATAATTATGAAGTTTGATAGCAGTCAGTATGCAGTTAGTACAACTTTATATATTTTATGTTTTGAATAAAGTAAAATAAAGATGAATTAATAATAATGTTCATTTCAGTTTTTATTATATTAAGAGTTATCTGGAAGTGCAACTTGTGTATTTGTTACTTTAGGTCAGGTTAATCAAACCAAGTACATTAAAAGGGGGATAATATGATTAACTTACCTATGAGATTCTAATCGTTTTGCAGCAGTATTATTTAGAGTTTTTTGACACACAGTATGCTGCACACTTGCTATTTTCTTTAATTAAATGAAAACCCATATCCCTCCACAACGAATGCTTTGGCCATCCAGCCATTTTGAACTAACTAAGATGGCTTTTCCCACAGTGTTGCCGACCAGTCAATGGTGGTTATCCCACACGAAGACCAAAAATATCCTATAATGCTACTCGAATTCCCAGGAACCATAAAAAAAAAACACAATAAAATACAAAAATACTGAACCTACTTCATGTTACTAGTTTGTTTCTAACAGAGTAATATTACTAGAAAACTTTCACAGCAGCTTAAGTTATGAACAATTTTTTCACATGTGATGTGATTACTAAATTTTTAATGCCTTCATTGTTGGCTTATGAAAGTTTCATAATTGTTATTTAATTACATACAATTATTATATAAACAAATATAAGTACACTTCATTCAGTGGCATATTTTTACAGACAGTGGTATTATCACACTTAAAATATACAATATTTCTTATAGGATTAATTAGCGTAATTTTCTACATACTCTACATAAAATTCTACATATTCCACGTAATTTTGTACATGTATGTAGAAAAATGATATTTTACGTGCAATGACCCAACCCTGCTTAGAAGAGCGTTTTTCTTGGCTGGATGGAATATGCCAAAGGCCATGGAACAAAACGCGAGAAAAATAATGAGGAAACAGTAATTACAAAAACATGTTACCGGTGCTCCACTAGTATTTACAAATTTAGAACTTTCACGGCTTTGTAAATTATTTTGCTTAGATTAAAATATATTCAGTGTGGCATGTGCTTTGAAGGTGAGAATATGAGAATTATCGGGTGAATTAAAAAAAATTACCCCCCCCCCCAAGGAATACTGACTATTACAGCTAGTACTGAATAATTATTTTGTACGACATATTATGATCTTACATAAAAAATATATTTGATTCATGGTAACTCTACTGGGAAAAATTAGTTTGTGGTTGGTTGTGGTGCGTTGTCAGTTAAGTGTAAATGTTCGTAATATTAAGAAATGCATTACAAGTTACTTTGTGTCAAATTTTATGGCTAGTTTCGCAACAGAGTTTATACAGAACGTATTGTTTGAAAAAATACTATGACAAGGGCAAATCATTTTTAATTACGTACTTATTACTTGAAATGCTAAGATTTCTGCAACACGGTCTTAGAAAATGCGAGAATTCTTGTATTTTTGTGTTGTACCATTTTCATTGCGTGTACTTGGTTAGTAAAATATTTTATACTTGTCACAGCTAGAGAAAGTTATCTGACATGTTTGAGGTGCTCCTTTTGTTAGCTCAAGTGTCAGAGACATGGAAACTGCCTTCTGCTTTATGGTATTAGGTTTAAATAGTAATGTATAACGTTCATAAAATGTATGTTCCGTCTGTGATAAACCATCACTCTTGTTATTCTTATTATGTTTAATTACTATAGTATTTACCCACAAAAACATGTTATACGTAAAATTTTGAATAAATACCATTGCTGGAGCGGTTGTTATGGTGACATTAAGAAAAAAGTTCGCTGTGTGTTGCCCTTAGCGTATTTACTCGCCATTACTACAAACTTAAAACTAAGCAGAGATGATAATTAAATTACATACATACTAATTGAGAATGTAGTTTTAAGAAGATCCAATTCCTAAAGGATAAAAAACGGATGTCAAACATTTTAAACAAAATTCTTGAAAAAAATTATTAATATTAAACATTGACAAAATATTAATAAATTAAGATTGAAAGAAAAAATGTAATAGACGAGTGTGGACTTTCCAAAATACGCATGTAAGTCGCACCTTCTTGAGTCCGCTCGTGCATATAGTGAGGTCCGCTACTGAAAGAAGACGGCAGCACAACCCTTTTGCCGAGCTCACAACGGTTCTTCAGTTCTTGTTATGACGTCATTAAGATTAATACATTCTTCACTTTTCATTTATTTTGGTTGTTACGAACTTTAAGTCATTCAGTCTCTTTTTTTGTATACATGTCAATTTAAAAATTTTTACCTAAAAATAACACCGACTTGAAAAAATCTACTAAAAATGCCATACATGTAAAAAATAATCACATTACTTTTAGACTACTTAAAATACAACCAATTTATTAGGACAGTAATATGCAATTAGTGTTATTGTTGGAGTCGGTGCGAGCCAAGGTTAAACACATGTAATGAAGTAGCGTAAGTATACATAAATTAATGAAATGTAACGTTGAATGCAACTAAGTATTTCTAAATCTACACAAAGACAGCCGCCACGCGGTGTTGAACAGTTCGGGGTGCAGTGGCGGACATATACGGCGGGGCTGAGAGAGGAGCACATTGAGTGTCACCTGAATGCCGGCAGACGGTGAGTTCAGACGTCGTTGACCGGTTGTGTTCGATATATAAATTTTCGATGCGCTTGTATGCTATAAGTTTTCTTTAATTGAATTCGATTGTGGTTTCTTGATGTTTAAAATACACTTAAAGCATTTATATATTTGGTTTACACAAAATCTGTATTCATTTGTCAATAGATTTTCGAGGTGTCGCTTAAGTTCCTGTTTTGTTTATTTTTGTAAATAGGGTTATTTAATTTTTTTTGCAGCTGTGTTCATTTGTAAATTGGTTTAGTTAGGCATTTCTACATTATCGAACTAAGGTAACTTTATATATATATTTGGTCAATTTTAGGAAATTTCAGAAAATTCTTAAAAGGTTGTCTGACATCGACTCCAAAAATAATAATCGTATATTACTGTTCTGATAAATTAATTGAATCAGGAATTTGCAAAAGGTACCAAGTCCAAGTGAGTAGATTGCTGGGAAACAACACAAAAAGTATTATAGTGGATATGGGAGTGAAACAGATCATCAATAATGGATAACTTTAAAGTATAGTGTGTGTGGAATAATATGCAAACATAACTGACATAGACACGCACTTATACTTTATTTTTTAGAAATTAATTACGTTATTGGAATTGATACCCTTTAAAAAATAAGTAGCGTCTTTTCTAACAATGGCACATAAAACATAATGCCTTGAGTGTATATTAGTGCAATGTTGGTACATTGTAGTGACAAACTAATAATATAATACATAGAAACATACTTTGCAAACACAACACCACCCAGTACCTCTTACCCATAAAACAGTGTTATGCATTACACTTACAGAGAAAGCATAATGTCTTTGGCGTAGATTATTGAAACCTTATGCTAGTGAAAAAACTACTAAGCCACATTGAAAATTATTACTCAATCATGTAAGTCATAAACAAAATAATGCGCTATTGGCACATTCATAGACTAGTCCGTTTAACGTAATTCTTGTATAGGACTGGGTTTCTTTTGCAGCTGACAGCCAAGATAATGCTTTGTAGAGTCGAAATCTCGTATAACCTGAATTTGTTCAAAAAGTGGACTTGGCCCCTTTTGCAAATTCTCGATTTAATTGTATTCTAAGAAGTCTTTACTTTCTACTTTTTAGTGCATTTTTTTCTTCAGAGTTGATTTTTTTGAAGTCAGTGTTAATTTCTTGAATTTTTACGGAGTTTCGGTGCTTACCTTCCACATTCGTGCTGTTTGTCGTTAAGGAGTTCCGTTGTGCCTTCACAGTTCAATTCAGTCCAGAACTAGGTACCTACCTAGTCTTGGATTTTTCATAAACTTACCAATATCTCAATCATTTTACATTCCTATGCAATTTTTCCGGGCGGAGTCGGTCTCCGGATTTTCGCATTTGGAAATCGTGCCGGACGATGCCGCTGGTCGGCGGGATTTCTCGGGGTTTCACATTTCTCCCGCTTTATCATTCCGGCGCCGCTCCATACTCACTTCATGTCACTCCGCACCCACGTTAAACACCTCGATGTTAACCACTGACTAAAATCTCTCACTCACTCCTATTCGATTTTGGGGAGTTCCCAGGCGTATCTTCGAAATCCAAGGTCCAATACAAATGAAATTAAAGTGGGTCCCCCTTAAAAATATTTCCTTTCCAAAAAAAAAAAAAAAAAATTCCAAATAGGTTTATAAATGATGGAGTTCTGAGGTAACAAACATAAAAAAGAAAATTGAACTGATTTGATAATCTTCTCCTTTTTTTTTTAAGTTGGTTAAGAACTGATTTAGAAGCCTGCGGAACAATGATAGTCAACATTCTTCATTATCACGCTACATTATTCTGTAGCTATAACAATCTGAAGCAGACATGTTCTTCTCGAGAGAGACCTTAGTTTTTAAATCGCGATTAGGTATGCTGATGTGACACAATTTCTTCCACGGCAGAACATCAAAGGAAATAGCAGTGTGTGACAGGTACGTTGTGTTTCACTGATTCGTACTAATGTAACTTGTGTCTGCTGTAGAGAACAATGTCTCGTTTTTCAAAATTCTGTTTAACAATAAAAACTGTCGTACATTTAGTCTCAGGAGCTTTACAACGACCTATTTGTTTCTCGGAAGGCTTTTCATCAGCGTGTCGTTTAGGAATTTAATCAATAGCATTCTTGAAAACCAAAGTATAACTGTTAAAATTCATCAATATTTGCAGTTGTCTGTCCAATTCAGGCTTAAAATCGGGATAGATCCCACAACGAATTTCCATTTCTCGTTGGTCATCTCCAACGAAGTATATTTGAAGAAATGAAGACTGCTGATGAAGTACAGTCATAAAATTCCCAATTCTGTGGTAGACCTACCCCTGAATATTAAATGTTGGCATGAAATTACCCTCATTCACCTTTCTAGCTCCAAAAGACCTCACTTGAAAACATCTGCGCTACTTACTTTGCCGTAGTATGATGATGAGTTAAGGGGCTGTGTGAAGAATCAAGAATGGGTTCGAAATTATTGAGCTGGGCTTTGACACCACTACAAGACATCTCTCGAATTTCATCCAGACATTTCACAGCAAGAACCAAGAACAGGATGACCGAGATCAAAGATTTACAATTTTGTGGTTTGAATAATTGATAGCAGGTTCATATTCAAAACCAGGCAAATGCCTGGAAGTCTAATCTTCTTTCACTGTAGCTGCTTGATTAACTTGGAGATTTTTAGACAGTTAATATCTAACACCCTCTAAATTTACTTCAGAATGACTCTCTATCGTCTAAATTCAGGATTACTTTGACTGTATCGTCTAACAGCCTCCAAATTTACTTCAGATTGACTCTGACTATATCGGTTAACATCTTGTCTATTTACGTGATGATGCCTACGACTACATAGTCTAAACGGCCCCTCTATTTACTTAAGGATGACTCTGACTGTATCGTCTAAACAGCCTCTCTATTTACTTAAGTTTGAATATGTTTATATCGCCGAACAGTCTCTCTATTGACATAAGGATTGCTAAGACTATATAGTCTTAACGGCCTCTCTATTTAGTTAAGGATGACTTTCACTATACATTTAACAACTTACTCTATTTATTTCAGGATGACAGATAATATCATCGAAACGACCTCTCTATAGACTTAAGGTTGGCTCCGACTATATCGTCTAACAGTAGCTCTACTTTTATGTTTTAAGCTAACGTCGTACATATAGTTTCAAAATGGCGGCTGTTCTTATATATATTTTTCATTATACGTCATATCTGAGGAAATATTTCTCCAAATTTCGTCAAACTCGGTAATCATATACAGCATGTGATACGACATCTGAGAAAGTAATTTTCGGAATTTCATCAAACTTATTATACATTTATTTCATGGTAAGCTGACTTGCCATTTTTTGTATTTTGTTCATCAAGGGTTAATATTTTCATAATGGTGGCCATTTTTTTTTAGCATAGCATGACACACATAAGGAAATATTTTCCCGAAGTTAATTAATCTTGGTACATATATACACTAGCTGGCCGTCTGCGGCTTTGCCCGCGTGAAATTATGTAATGTAAACAGTAACTCTGGATAAAATATGTAATGAAGGCATTTACAGCTAGTGTACTCAATAACAGTGAACTATAAATTTGCTTAGCTCAGTGTAAAGAGCGCGCGCAATATGCTCGTATGATGTCATAGTAATTCCCATCGCAGAGTCTTGCACGGGATACGAATCCGTAACCCCACCCCTTCCACACCACAAACTTTATACAATAACTGAGTGAATGCTTAAAGGCAGGCCGTGATAATTCTTTCGTATTTACAGGCCACGGTCGTAGAAGAACAGGTCTGGACACTCGCCTATCTACCAATGTATTTTGCTTCACCCCCTTGTTGTTTGGCTGTAGTTAGTCAAGTTACAGAGAATTTTGTACTTTTTGGCGTTGTAATCCGGGCGGTCGAACTCAAGCTCCGCCCACTTTTTTCCATTGTTAACATTATAAGGTAAATAAAGATTTATAGAGTCATTATTTAAAATTGTGTGCGAAGGAAGTATTTCATAAATTGATAAAAAAATACGATTTAATAAATTGTTTATCTTAGTGGGGGCGCCTGAAAAGTATCCATTCAGAATAGCTACTATTCCGGATATTTTCCCCTCAACTTTCTTCTGTGAAATCCTGAATTGTTACTATTCACGAAATAGTACAATACTTATTGTTTTTTTAAACTTGAAAAGTATCCACTGTGTGAATAGTTACTATTCAGGCTTCTAC